>JACCIE010000211.1:0-48147 GCA_018906755.1 Sycophaga agraensis | reverse complement strand
TACCAATCCGCAGATCGAGTACTGACAGAGGAATCTTGGATTGTTTAAATGAAAGCGTAATTAGTATTTTTAATTCATTAATAACCAAGCGCATTTCAGGCTGTTCGACGGCCCATAAGCCATGCGCTGAAACGAGTAATATGCGCCTTTCGAACGCATTTTACGGGACAATGAATTAACGGTTTGGATTTAAAGCAAATACAGTATCGATCGTCAGACCGAGTACTGACCAAGGAATCTTAGATTGTTTGAATCAAGTGGTAATTAGTATTTTTAATTTGTTGATAACCGAACGCTTTTCAGTCTGTGCGACGGTCTGTAAGCCATGCGCTGAATCGAGCAAAATGCATCATTCAAATGCATTTTACGGACGGTCGGTGAACAGTCTGTATTAAAAAACAAACACAGTACCGATCCTCAGATCGAGTACTGACCGAGGAATCTTCAGTGTTTAAATCAAGGCGTAATTGGTATTTTTAATTCGTTAATAATTGAGCATATTTCAGGCTGTTGGGTGGCCCGTCAGCCATACGCTGACACGAGTCGTTGAGGAGGTAGTGTTAAAAACAAATACAGTACCGATTCTCAGACCAACTACTTGGTATAAAAATATGGTAGTCGAGGCTGAATAGCCTAACGTTTCAAATAGGCCTTGATAAAGGCCGGTTTGTTCTAATTTTTCGCAATACCAGCGAGCCTTCCTTCAACGTGGAGCAGATGTCGATTTGTGCACCCGAGGTTCGGTGGGCGAGGCTACTCAACCCCTCCTCGCGAATCCTCCTCGGTTCTCGGGTGGTGGGGTACGCACGGCGCGGCGCGATGGTGGGGGCAACTGCTCTCGGGCCGGCTCTTGACTATATCCGAGAGCGCGGACCCGGACGAGAGCCCCCTTATATTTTTAAAGTGTTTTTAAATTTCTTTAGTTTTCACGGGTATGGCTCGTTTTTCTAGGGTAACATACTGACTGAGGTATCATAAATTGTTTAAATCAACGCATAATTAGTATTTTTAATTCGTTAATTATTGAGCATATTTCAGGCTGTTGGGCGGCCCGTAAGCCATGCACCGAAACGAGTAAAATTGCGCAGTTCGAATGCATATTACGGATGGTCGTTGAATAGTTTGTGTTGAAAACAAAGACCGTATCGATCCTAAGATTAAATATTGACTGAGGAATCTTAAATTGTATAAATCAAGAGATAATTATTATTTCTAATTCGTTAACAAGCGAGCACATTTCAGGCTGTTGGGCGGCCCGTAAGCCATGCGCCGAAACGAGTAAAATGCCTCTTTTGAATGCATATTACGGACGGTCGTTGAACAGTTTGCATTAAAATCAAACACAGCATCGTTCCTCGGTTCGACTACAGACCGAGGAATCTGAGATTTTTTAAATCAAGTCGTAATTAGTATTTTTAATTCCTGAATAAGTGACCGCATTTCAGGCTGTTCGGCGGCCCGTAAGACTTATGCGCCGAAATGAGTAATATGCGCCTTTCGAACGCATTTTACGGACAATGAATTAACGGTTTGGATTTAAAGCAAATACAGTATCGATCGTCAGACCGAGTACTGACCAAGGAATCTTAGATTGTTTGAATCAAGTGGTAATTAGTATTTTTAATTTGTTGATAACCGAACGCTTTTCAGTCTGTGCGACGGTCTGTAAGCCATGCGCTGAATCGAGCAAAATGCATCATTCAAATGCATTTTACGGACGGTCGGTGAACAGTCTGTATTAAAAACAAACACAGTAACGATCCTCAGATCGAGTACTGACCGAGGAATCTTCAGTTGTTTAAATCAAGGCGTAATTGGTATTTTTAATTCGTTAATAATTGAGCATATTTCAGGCTGTTGGGTGGCCCGTAAGCCATACGCTGACACGAGTCGTTGAGGAGGTTGTGTTAAAAACAAATACAGTACCGATTCTCAGACCAACTACTTGGTATAAAAATATGGTAGTCGAGGCTGCATAGCCTAACGTTTCAAATAGGCCTTGATAAAGGCCGGTTTGTTCTAATTTTTCGCAATACCAGCGAGCCTTCCTTCAACGTGGAGCAGATGACGATTCGTGCACCCGAGGTTCGGTGGGCGAGGCTACTCAACCCCTCCTCGCGAATCCTCCTCGGTTCTCGGGTGGTGGGGTACGCACGGCGCGGCGCGATGGTGGGGGCAACTGCTCTCGGGCCGGCTCTTGACTATATCCGAGAGCGCGGACCCGGACGAGAGCCCCCTTATATTTTTACGGTGTTTTTAAATTTCTTTAGTTTTCACGGGTATGGCTCGTTTTTCTAGGGTAACATACTGACTGAGGTATCATAAATTGTTTAAATCAACGCGTAATTCGTATTTTTAATTCGTTAATTATTGAGCATATTTCAGGCTGTTGGGCGGCCCGTAAGACATGCACCGAAACGAGTAAAATTGCGCAGTTCGAATGCATATTACGGATGGTCGTTGAATAGTTTGTGTTGAAAACAAAGACCGTATCGATCCTAAGATTAAATATTGACTGAGGAATCTTAAATTGTATAAATCAAGAGATAATTATTATTTCTAATTCGTTAACAAGCGAGCACATTTCAGGCTGTTGGGCGGCCCGTAAGCCATGCGCCGAAACGAGTAAAATGCCTCTTTTGAATGCATATTACGGACGGTCGTTGAACAGTTTGCATTAAAATCAAACACAGCATCGTTCCTCGGTTCGACTACAGACCGAGGAATCTGAGATTTTTTAAATCAAGTCGTAATTAGTATTTTTAATTCCTGAATAAGTGACCGCATTTCAGGCTGTTCGGCGGCCCGTAAGACTTATGCGCCGAAATGAGTAATATGCGCCTTTCGAACGCATTTTACGGACAATGAATTAACGGTTTGGATTTAAAGCAAATACAGTATCGATCGTCAGACCGAGTACTGACCAAGGAATCTTAGATTGTTTGAATCAAGTGGTAATTAGTATTTTTAATTGTTGATAACCGAACGCTTTTCAGTCTGTGCGACGGTCTGTAAGCCATGCGCTGAATCGAGCAAAATGCATCATTCAAATGCATTTTACGGACGGTCGGTGAACAGTCTGTATTAAAAACAAACACAGTAACGATCCTCAGATCGAGTACTGACCGAGGAATCTTCAGTTGTTTAAATCAAGGCGTAATTGGTATTTTTAATTCGTTAATAATTGAGCATATTTCAGGCTGTTGGGTGGCCCGTAGCCATACGCTGACACGAGTCGTTGAGGAGGTAGTGTTAAAAACAAATACAGTACCGATTCTCAGACCAACTACTTGGTATAAAAATATGGTAGTCGAGGCTGAATAGCCTAACGTTTCAAATAGGCCTTGATAAAGGCCGGTTTGTTCTAATTTTCGCAATACCAGCGAGCCTTCCTTCAACGTGGAGCAGATGACGATCCGTGCACCCGAGGTTCGGTGGGCGAGGCTACTCAACCCCTCCTCGCGAATCCTCCTCGGTTCTCGGGTGGTGGGGTACGCACGGCGCGGCGCGATGGTGGGGGCAACTGCTCTCGGGCCGGCTCTTGACTATATCCGAGAGCGCGGACCCGGACGAGAGCCCCCTTATATTTTTACGGTGTTTTTAAATTTCTTTAGTTTTCACGGGTATGGCTCGTTTTTCTAGGGCAACATACTGACTGAGGTATCATAAATTGTTTAAATCAACGCGTAATTCGTATTTTTAATTCGTTAATTATTGAGCATATTTCAGGCTGTTGGGCGGCCCGTAAGCCATGCACCGAAACGAGTAAAATTGCGCAGTTCGAATGCATATTACGGATGGTCGTTGAATAGTTTGTGTTCAAAACAAAGACCGTATCGATCCTAAGATTAAATATTGACTGAGGAATCTTAAATGGTGTAAATCAAGAGATAATTATTATTTCTAATTCGTTAACAAGCGAGCACATTTCAGGCTGTTGGGCGGCCCGTAAGCCATGCGCCGAAAAGAGTAAAATGCGTCTTTCGAATGCATATTACGGACGGTCGTTGAACAGTTCGCATTAAAATCAAACACAGCATCTTTCCTTATTTTTCCTCTGCACATCGTGCGACTAGTTAAGATTCGGATCCATACATAATACCTTAAAAGTGATGATATGAGTCATCTTCAATTAGTTTAAAGTACGGCCAAAAATTATACGTTTGTCGTAAAAGCAAGAACCGTAAATTAGTTTTGAAAATTGATAGATTTTTATCATAGAAAATATTCTACAATTACTTTTGTATCAGAATCTAAGGTATAAAATCACGGATCCTGATGAAGGAAAGGAGAGCATAGAAAATATTCTACAATTAAATTTTAAACCAAATCTTGACTAGACTTCGTGTTGATGATTTATATTTTTGAAATAAAGCTATTCCGAAACTTCATTACTTAAACATATGCAAACGTATGCACAATTAACATGTGTTTATATTCATTTAGTTTAATTGTTACTCTAAATATATATCTATAACTATATCCCCCAGTATGATTATCTATTTTAATAAATTTGCATTATTGAATGTATTTTTGTGTGACATTTATAATTACTGATTATGTTCTTTTGTACGTTTATTAAATTTTTGCGTTGCATTATTTTTCCTCTGCACCTCATGCGACTAGTTAAGATTCGATTCATACATAATATTTTAAAAGTGGTAATATGAGTCCTCTTCAATTAGTCCATAGCACTGCCAAAAATTATACATTCGTCGTAAAAGCAAGAACCCTAAATTTGTTTTAAAAATTGTTAGATTTTTATATTTGTGTGACATTTATAATTACTGATTATGTTCTTTTGTACGTTTATTAAATTTTTGCGTTGCATTATTTTTCCTCTGCACCTCGTGCGACTAGTTGAGATTCGGATCCATACATAATACCTTAAAAGTGATGATATGAGTCAACTTCGATTAGTTTAAAGTACTGCCAAAAATTATACATTTATCGTAAAAGCAATAACCCCAAATTTGTTTTAAAAACTGAGGGTCTTTATAATAGAAAAATAATTTCGTATGAGAATCTAAGGTATAAAATCACGGACCCTGTTGAAGGAAAGGAGAGCATAGAAAATATTCTGCAATTAATTTTTCAACCCAACTCTTGACTAGACTTCGTGCGAATGTTTACTATTATTTGAAATAAACCTATCGCGAAACTTCATTACTTAAACCCATGGAAACGTATGCACAATTAGCATGTGTTTATATTCATTTAGTTTAATTGTTACTGTAAATATATATCTATATCTATATTCCCCAGTATCATTATCTATTTTAATAAATTTGCATTATTGAATGTATTTTTGTGTGACATTTATAATTACTGATTATGTTCTTTTCTACGTTTATTAAATTTTTGAAATGCATTATTTTTCCTCTGCACCTCATGCGACTAGTTAAGATTCGATCCATACATAATACTTTAAAAGTGGTAATTAGAGTCCTCTTCAATTAGTTTAAAGCACTGCCAAAAATTATACATTTGTCCTAAAAGCCAGAACCGTAAATTTGTTTTAAAAATTGATAGATTTTTATCATGGAAAATTAGTTTCCTTTGAGAATCTAAGGTATAAAATCACGGATCCTGATGGAGGAAAGGAGAGCATAGAAACTATTCTACAATTAATTTTTCAACCCAACTCTTGACTAAAGTTCGTGTTGATGATTTATATTTTTGAAATAAAGCTATCGCGAAACTTCATTACTTAAACCCATGGAAACGTATGCACAATTAGCATGTGTTTATATTCATTTAGTTTAATTGTCAATGTAACTATATATCTATATTTATATCCCCCAGTATCATTATGTATTTTAATAAATTTGCATTATTGAATGTATTTTTGTGTGACATTTATAATTACTGATTATGTTCTTTTGTACGTTTATTAAATTTTTGCGTTGCATTATTTTTCCTCTGCACCTCATGCGACTAGTTAAGATTCGATTCATACATAATATTTCAAAAGTGGTAATATGAGTCCTCTTCAATTAGTCTATAGCACTGCCAAAAATTATACATTCGTCGTAAAAGCAAGAACCGTAAATTAGTTTTGAAAATTGATAGATTTTTATCATGGAAAATTTGTTTCCTTTGAGAATCTAAGGTATAAAATCACGGGTCCTGATGGAGGAAAGGAGAGCATAGAAAATATTCTACAATTAATTTTTAAACCCAACTGTTAAGTAGACTTCGTGCGAATGATTACTGTTGTTTGAAATAAAGCTATCGCGAAACTTCATTATTTAAACCCATGGAAACGTATGCACAATTAGCATGTGTTTATATTCATTTAGTTTAATTGTTACTGTAAATATATATCAGAATCTAAGGTATAAAATCACGGATCCTGATGAAGGAAAGGAGAGCATAGAAAATATTCTACAATTAAATTTTAAACCAAATCTTGACTAGACTTCGTGTTGATGATCTATATTTTTGAAATAAAGCTATCCCGAAACTTCATTACTTTAACATATGCAAATGTATGCACAATTAAGATGTGTTTATATTCATTTAGTTTAATTGTTACTGTAAATATATATCTATATCTATATCCCCCAGTATGATTATCTATTTTAATAAATTTGCATTATTGAATGTATTTTTGTGTGACATTTATAATTACTGATTATGTTCTTTTGTAGGTTTATTAAATTTTAGCGATGCATTATTTATCTGCTGCACCTCATGCGACTAGTTAAGATTCGATTCATACATAATGCTTTAAACGTGGTAATTAGAGTCCTCTTCAATTAGTTTAAAGCACTGCCAAAAATTATACATTTGTCGTAAAAGCAAGAACCGTAAATTTGTTTTGAAAATTAATAGATTTTTATCATAGAAAATATTCTACAATTACTTTTGTATCAGAATCTAAGGTATAAAATCACGGATCCTGATGAAGGAAAGGAGAGCATAGAAAATATTCTACAATTAATTTTTAAACCCAACTGTTGAGTAGACTTCGTGCGAATGATTACTATTATTTGAAATAAAGCTATCGCGAAACTTCATTACTTAAACCCATGGAAACGTATGCACAATTAGCATGTGTTTATATTCATTTAGTTTAATTGTCAATGTAACTATATCTATATTTATATCCCCCAGTATCATTATGTATTTTAATAAATTTGCATTATTGAATGTATTTTTGTGTGACATTTATAATTACTGATTATGTTCTTTTGTACGTTTATTAAATTTTTGCGTTGCATTATTTTTCCTCTGCACCTCATGCGACTAGTTAAGATTCGATTCATACATAATATTTCAAAAGTGGTAATATGAGTCCTCTTCAATTAGTCTATAGCACTGCCAAAAATTATACATTCGTCGTAAAAGCAAGAACCCTAAATTTGTTTTAAAAATTGTTAGATTTTTATATTTGTGTGACATTTATAATTACTGATTATGTTCTTTTGTACGTTTATTAAATTTTTGCGTTGCATTATTTTTCCTCTGCACCTCGTGCGACTAGTTGAGATTCGGATCCATACATAATACCTTAAAAGTGATGATATGAGTCAACTTCGATTAGTTTAAAGTACTGCCAAAAATTATACATTTGTCGTAAAAGCAATAACCCCAAATTTGTTTTAAAAACTGAGGGTCTTTATAATAGAAAAATAATTTCGTATGAGAATCTAAGGTATAAAATCACGGATCCTGATGGAGGAAAGGAGAGCATAGAAAATATTCTACAATTAATTTTTCAACCCAACTGTTAAGTAGACTTCGTGCGAATGATTACTGTTGTTTGAAATAAAGCTATCGCGAAACTTCATTACTTAAACCCATGGAAACGTATGCACAATTAGCATGTGTTTATATTCATTTAGTTTAATTGTTACTGTAAATATATATCTATATCTATATCCCCCAGTATCATTATCTATTTTAAACATCGTGCATCGGCGCGATAGTGGAGGAACTGTGGCGGCGCGGCGCGGTGGTGGGGTACGCACGGCGCGGCGCGATGGTGGGGGCAACTGCTCTCGGGCCGGCTCTTGACTATATCCGAGAGCGCGGACCCGGACGAGAGCCCCCTTATATTTTTACGGTGTTTTTAAATTTCTTTAGTTTTCACGGGTATGGCTCGTTTTTCTAGGGTAACATACTGACTGAGGTATCATAAATTGTTTAAATCAACGCGTAATTCGTATTTTTAATTCCTTAATTATTGAGCATATTTCAGGCTGTTGGTCGGCCCGTAAGCCATGCACCGAAACGAGTAAAATTGCGCAGTTCGAATGCATATTACGGATGGTCGTTGAATAGTTTGTGTTGAAAACAAAGACCGTATCGATCCTAAGATTAAATATTGACTGAGGAATCTTAAATTGTATAAATCAAGAGATAATTATTATTTCTAATTCGTTAACAAGCGAGCACATTTCAGGCTGTTGGGCGGCCCGTAAGCCATGCGCCGTAAAATGCCTCTTTTGAATGCATATTACGGACGGTCGTTGAACAGTTTGCATTAAAATCAAACACAGCATCGTTCCTCGGTTCGACTACAGACCGAGGAATCTGGGACTTTTTAAATCAAGTCGTAATTAGTATTTTTAATTCCTGAATAAGTGACCGCATTTCAGGCTGTTCGGCGGCCCCTAAGACTTATGCGCCGAAATGAGTAAAATGTATCTTTCGAATGCAATTTACGGGCGGTTATTGAACAGTTTGTGTTAAAAACAAATACAGTGTCGATCCTCAGATCGAGTTCTGACCGAGGAATCTTAGGTTGTTTAAATCTAGGCGTAATTAATATTTTTAATTGCTGAATATTTGACCGCATTTCAGGCTGTTCGGCGGCCCGTAAGACTTATGCGCCGAAATCAGTAAAAGGCATCATTCGAATGCAATTTACGGGCGGTAATTAAATAGTTTCTATTAACAACGAACATAGTATCAATCCGCAGATCGAGTACTGACAGAGGAATCTTGGATTCTTTGAATGAAAGCGTAATTAGTATTTTTAATTCATTAATAACCAAGCGCATATCAGGCTGTTCGACGGCCCATAAGCCATGCGCTGAAACGAGTAATATGCGCCTTTCGAACGCATTTTACGGACAATGAATTAACGGTTTGGATTTAAAGCAAATACAGTATCGATCGTCAGACCGAGTACTGACCAAGGAATCTTAAATTGTTTGAATCAAGTGGTAATTAGTATTTTTAATTTGTTGATAACCGAACGCTTTTCAGTCTGTGCGACGGTCTGTAAGCCATGCGCTGAATCGAGCAAAATGCGCCTTTCAAATGCATTTTACGGACGGTTATTGAACAGTTTGTGTTAAAAACAAATACAGTGTCGATCCTCAGATCGAGTTCTGACCGAGGAATCTTAGGTTGTTTAAATCTAGGCGTAATTAATATTTTTAATTGCTGAATATTTGACCGCATTTCAGGCTGTTCGGCGGCCCGTAAGACTTATGCGCCGAAATCAGTAAAATGCATCATTCGAATGCAATTTACGGGCGGTAATTAAATAGTTTCTATTAACAACGAACATAGTACCAATCCGCAGATCGAGTACTGACAGAGGAATCTTGGATTGTTTAAATGAAAGCGTAATTAGTATTTTTAATTCATTAATAACCAAGCGCATTTCAGGCTGTTCGACGGCCCATAAGCCATGCGCTGAAACGAGTAATATGCGCCTTTCGAACGCATTTTACGGACAATGAATTAACGGTTTGGATTTAAAGCAAATACAGTATCGATCGTCAGACCGAGTACTGACCAAGGAATCTTAGATTGTTTGAATCAAGTGGTAATTAGTATTTTTAATTTGTTGATAACCGAACGCTTTTCAGTCTGTGCGACGGTCCGTAAGCCATGCGCTGAATCGAGCCAAATGCATCATTCAAATGCATTTTTTGGACGGTCGTTGAACAGTTTATATTAAAAACCAACACAGTAAGGATCCTCAGATCGAGTACTGACCGAGGAATCTTAGGTTGTTTAACTCAAGGCGTAATGAGTATTTTTGATTCGTTAATAAGCGAGCGCATTTCAGGCTGTTCCGCGGTAAGCCTTATGCGCCGAAACGAGTAAAATGCGCCTTTCGAATGCATTTTACGGACGTTCGTTGACCAGCTTGCATTAAAATCAAATACAGTATCGATCCTAGGATCCAGTACTGACCGAGGAATCTTAAATTGTATAAATCAGGGCGTAATTAGAATACTTAATTCGTTAATGATCGAGCGCATTTCTGGCTGAGCCTCCTTATATTTTTACGGTGTTTTTAAATTTCTTTAGTTTTCACGGGTATGGCTCGTTTTTCTAGGGTAACATACTGACTGAGGTATCATAAATTGTTTAAATCAACGCGTAATTAGTATTTTTAATTCGTTAATTATTGAGCATATTTCAGGCTGTTGGGCGGCCCGTAAGCCATGCACCGAAACGAGTAAAATTGCGCAGTTCGAATGCATATTACGGATGGTCGTTGAATAGTTTGTGTTGAAAACAAAGACCGTATCGATCCTAAGATTAAATATTGACTGAGGAATCTTAAATTGTATAAATCAAGAGATAATTATTATTTCTAATTCGTTAACAAGCGAGCACATTTCAGGCTGTTGGGCGGCCCGTAAGCCATGCGCCGAAACGAGTAAAATGCCTCTTTTGAATGCATATTACGGACGGTCGTTGAACAGTTTGCATTAAAATCAAACACAGCATCGTTCCTCGGTTCGACTACAGACCGAGGAATCTGAGATTTTTTAAATCAAGTCGTAATTAGTATTTTTGATTCGTTAATAAGCGAGCGCATTTCAGGCTGTTCCGCGGTAAGCCTTATGCGCCGAAATGAGTAAAATGCGCCTTTCGAATGCATTTCACGGACGTTCGTTGACCAGCTTGCATTAAAATCAAACACAGTAACGATCCTCAGATCGAGTACTGACCGAGGAATCTTCAGTTGTTTAAATCAAGGCGTAATTGGTATTTTTAATTCGTTAATAATTGAGCATATTTCAGGCTGTTGGGCGGCCCGTAAGCCATGCGCCGAAACGAGTAAAATGCGTCTTTCGAATGCATATTACGGACGGTCGTTGAACAGTTTGCATTAAAATCAAACACAGCATCGTTCCTCGGTTCGACTAAAGACCGAGGAATCTGAGATTTTTTAAATCAAGTCGTAATTAGTATTTTTAATTCCTGAATAAGTGACCGCATTTCAGGCTGTTCGGCGGCCCGTAAGACTTATGCGCCGAAATGAGTAATATGCGCCTTTCGAACGCATTTTACGGACAATGAATTAACGGTTTGGATTTAAAGCAAATACAGTATCGATCGTCAGACCGAGTACTGACCAAGGAATCTTAGATTGTTTGAATCAAGTGGTAATTAGTATTTTTAATTTGTTGATAACCGAACGCTTTTCAGTCTGTGCGACGGTCTGTAAGCCATGCGCTGAATCGAGCAAAATGCATCATTCAAATGCATTTTACGGACGGTCGGTGAACAGTCTGTATTAAAAACAAACACAGTAACGATCCTCAGATCGAGTACTGACCGAGGAATCTTCAGTTGTTTAAATCAAGGCGTAATTGGTATTTTTAATTCGTTAATAATTGAGCATATTTCAGGCTGTTGGGTGGCCCGTCAGCCATACGCTGACACGAGTCGTTGAGGAGGTAGTGTTAAAAACAAATACAGTACCGATTCTCAGACCAACTACTTGGTATAAAAATATGGTAGTCGAGGCTGAATAGCCTAACGTTTCAAATAGGCCTTGATAAAGGCCGGTTTGTTCTAATTTTTCGCAATACCAGCGAGCCTTTCCTTCAACGTGGAGCAGATGACGATCCGTGCACCCGAGGTTCGGTGGGCGAGGCTACTCAACCCCTCCTCGCGAATCCTCCTCGGTTCTCGGGTGGTGGGGTACGCACGGCGCGGCGCGATGGTGGGGGCAACTGCTCTCGGGCCGGCTCTTGACTATATCCGAGAGCGCGGACCCGGACGAGAGCCCCCTTATATTTTTACGGTGTTTTTAAATTTCTTTAGTTTTCACGGGTATGGCTCGTTTTTCTAGGGTAACATACTGACTGAGGTATCATAAATTGTTTAAATCAACGCGTAATTCGTATTTTTAATTCGTTAATTATTGAGCATATTTCAGGCTGTTGGGCGGCCCGTAAGCCATGCACCGAAACGAGTAAAATTGCGCAGTTCGAATGCATATTACGGATGGTCGTTGAATAGTTTGTGTTGAAAACAAAGACCGTATCGATCCTAAGATTAAATATTGACTGAGGAATCTGAAATTGTATAAATCAAGAGATAATTATTATTTCTAATTCGTTAACTAGCTAGCACATTTCAGGCTGTTGGGCGGCCCGTAAGCCATGCGCCGAAACGAGTAAAATGCCTCTTTTGAATGCATATTACGGACGGTCGTTGAACAGTTTGCATTAAAATCAAACACAGCATCGTTCCTCGGTTCGACTACAGACCGAGGAATCTGAGATTTTTTAAATCAAGTCGTAATTAGTATTTTTAATTCCTGAATAAGTGACCGCATTTCAGGCTGTTCGGCGGCCCGTAAGACTTATGCGCCGAAATGAGTAATATGCGCCTTTCGAACGCAATTTACGGGCGGTAATTAAATAGTTTCTATTAAAAACAAACACAGTCACGATCCTCAGATCGAGTACTGACCGAGGAATCTTAGGTTGTTTAACTCAAGGCGTAATGAGTATTTTTGATTCGTTAATAAGCGAGCGCATTTCAGGCTGTTCCGCGGTAAGCCTTATGCGCCGAAATGAGTAAAATGCGCCTTTCGAATGCATTTCACGGACGTTCGTTGACCAGCTTGCATTAAAATCAAACACAGTAACGATCCTCAGATCGAGTACTGACCGAGGAATCTTCAGTTGTTTAAATCAAGGCGTAATTGGTATTTTTAATTCGTTAATAATTGAGCATATTTCAGGCTGTTGGGCGGCCCGTAAGCCATGCGCCGAAACGAGTAAAATGCCTCTTTTGAATGCATATTACGGACGGTCGTTGAACAGTTTGCATTAAAATCAAACACAGCATCGTTCCTCGGTTCGACTAAAGACCGAGGAATCTGAGATTTTTTAAATCAAGTCGTAATTAGTATTTTTAATTCCTGAATAAGTGACCGCATTTCAGGCTGTTCGGCGGCCCGTAAGACTTATGCGCCGAAATGAGTAATATGCGCCTTTCGAACGCATTTTACGGACAATGAATTAACGGTTTGGATTTAAAGCAAATACAGTATCGATCGTCAGACCGAGTACTGACCAAGGAATCTTAGATTGTTTGAATCAAGTGGTAATTAGTATTTTTAATGTGTTGATAACCGAACGCTTTTCAGTCTGTGCGACGGTCTGTAAGCCATGCGCTGAATCGAGCAAAATGCATCATTCAAATGCATTTTACGGACGGTCGGTGAACAGTCTGTATTAAAAACAAACACAGTAACGATCCTCAGATCGAGTACTGACCGAGGAATCTTCAGTTGTTTAAATCAAGGCGTAATTGGTATTTTTAATTCGTTAATAATTGAGCATATTTGAGGCTGTTGGGTGGCCCGTCAGCCATACGCTGACACGAGTCGTTGAGGAGGTAGTGTTAAAAACAAATACAGTACCGATTCTCAGACCAACTACTTGGTATAAAAATATGGTAGTCGAGGCTGAATAGCCTAACGTTTCAAATAGGCCTTGATAAAGGCCGGTTTGTTCTAATTTTTCGCAATACCAGCGAGCCTTCCTTCAACGTGGAGCAGATGACGATCCGTGCACCCGAGGTTCGGTGGGCGAGGCTACTCAACCCCTCCTCGCGAATCCTCCTCGGTTCTCGGGTGGTGGGGTACGCACGGCGCGGCGCGATGGTGGGGGCAACTGCTCTCGGGCCGGCTCTTGACTATATCCGAGAGCGCGGACCCGGACGAGAGCCCCCTTATATTTTTACGGTGTTTTTAAATTTCTTTAGTTTTCACGGGTATGGCTCGTTTTTCTAGGGTAACATACTCACTGAGGTATCATAAATTGTTTAAATCAACGCGTAATTCGTATTTTTAATTCGTTAATTATTGAGCATATTTCAGGCTGTTGGGCGGCCCGTAAGCCATGCACCGAAACGAGTAAAATTGCGCAGTTCGAATGCATATTACGGATGGTCGTTGAATAGTTTGTGTTGAAAACAAAGACCGTATCGATCCTAAGATTAAATATTGACTGAGGAATCTGAAATTGTATAAATCAAGAGATAATTATTATTTCTAATTCGTTAACAAGCGAGCACATTTCAGGCTGTTGGGCGGCCCGTAAGCCATGCACCGAAACGAGTAAAATTGCGCAGTTCGAATGCATATTACGGATGGTCGTTGAATAGTTTGTGTTGAAAACAAAGACCGTATCGATCCTAAGATTAAATATTGACTGAGGAATCTGAAATTGTATAAATCAAGAGATAATTATTATTTCTAATTCGTTAACTAGCTAGCACATTTCAGGCTGTTGGGCGGCCCGTAAGCCATGCGCCGAAACGAGTAAAATGCCTCTTTTGAATGCATATTACGGACGGTCGTTGAACAGTTTGCATTAAAATCAAACACAGCATCGTTCCTCGGTTCGACTACAGACCGAGGAATCTGAGATTTTTTAAATCAAGTCGTAATTAGTATTTTTAATTCCTGAATAAGTGACCGCATTTCAGGCTGTTCGGCGGCCCGTAAGACTTATGCGCCGAAATGAGTAATATGCGCCTTTCGAACGCAATTTACGGGCGGTAATTAAATAGTTTCTATTAAAAACAAACACAGTCACGATCCTCAGATCGAGTACTGACCGAGGAATCTTAGGTTGTTTAACTCAAGGCGTAATGAGTATTTTTGATTCGTTAATAAGCGAGCGCATTTCAGGCTGTTCCGCGGTAAGCCTTATGCGCCGAAATGAGTAAAATGCGCCTTTCGAATGCATTTCACGGACGTTCGTTGACCAGCTTGCATTAAAATCAAACACAGTAACGATCCTCAGATCGAGTACTGACCGAGGAATCTTCAGTTGTTTAAATCAAGGCGTAATTGGTATTTTTAATTCGTTAATAATTGAGCATATTTCAGGCTGTTGGGCGGCCCGTAAGCCATGCGCCGAAACGAGTAAAATGCCTCTTTTGAATGCATATTACGGACGGTCGTTGAACAGTTTGCATTAAAATCAAACACAGCATCGTTCCTCGGTTCGACTAAAGACCGAGGAATCTGAGATTTTTTAAATCAAGTCGTAATTAGTATTTTTAATTCCTGAATAAGTGACCGCATTTCAGGCTGTTCGGCGGCCCGTAAGACTTATGCGCCGAAATGAGTAATATGCGCCTTTCGAACGCATTTTACGTACAATGAATTAACGGTTTGGATTTAAAGCAAATACAGTATCGATCGTCAGACCGAGTACTGACCAAGGAATCTTAGATTGTTTGAATCAAGTGGTAATTAGTATTTTTAATTTGTTGATAACCGAACGCTTTTCAGTCTGTGCGACGGTCTGTAAGCCATGCGCTGAATCGAGCAAAATGCATCATTCAAATGCATTTTACGGACGGTCGGTGAACAGTCTGTATTAAAAACAAACACAGTAACGATCCTCAGATCGAGTACTGACCGAGGAATCTTCAGTTGTTTAAATCAAGGCGTAATTGGTATTTTTAATTCGTTAATAATTGAGCATATTTGAGGCTGTTGGGTGGCCCGTCAGCCATACGCTGACACGAGTCGTTGAGGAGGTAGTGTTAAAAACAAATACAGTACCGATTCTCAGACCAACTACTTGGTATAAAAATATGGTAGTCGAGGCTGAATAGCCTAACGTTTCAAATAGGCCTTGATAAAGGCCGGTTTGTTCTAATTTTTCGCAATACCAGCGAGCCTTCCTTCAACGTGGAGCAGATGACGATCCGTGCACCCGAGGTTCGGTGGGCGAGGCTACTCAACCCCTCCTCGCGAATCCTCCTCGGTTCTCGGGTGGTGGGGTACGCACGGCGCGGCGCGATGGTGGGGGCAACTGCTCTCGGGCCGGCTCTTGACTATATCCGAGAGCGCGGACCCGGACGAGAGCCCCCTTATATTTTTACGGTGTTTTTAAATTTCTTTAGTTTTCACGGGTATGGCTCGTTTTTCTAGGGTAACATACTGACTGAGGTATCATAAATTGTTTAAATCAACGCGTAATTCGTATTTTTAATTCGTTAATTATTGAGCATATTTCAGGCTGTTGGGCGGCCCGTAAGCCATGCACCGAAACGAGTAAAATTGCGCAGTTCGAATGCATATTACGGATGGTCGTTGAATAGTTTGTGTTGAAAACAAAGACCGTATCGATCCTAAGATTAAATATTGACTGAGGAATCTTAAATTGTATAAATCAAGAGATAATTATTATTTCTAATTCGTTAACAAGCGAGCACATTTCAGGCTGTTGGGCGGCCCGTAAGCCATGCGCCGAAACGAGTAAAATGCCTCTTTTGAATGCATATTACGGACGGTCGTTGAACAGTTTGCATTAAAATCAAACACAGCATCGTTCCTCGGTTCGACTACAGACCGAGGAATCTGAGATTTTTAAATCAAGTCGTAATTAGTATTTTAATTCCTGAATAAGTGACCGCATTTCAGGCTGTTCGGCGGCCCGTAAGACTTATGCGCCGAAATGAGTAATATGCGCCTTTCGAACGCAATTTACGGGCGGTAATTAAATAGTTTCTATTAAAAACAAACACAGTCACGATCCTCAGATCGAGTACTGACCGAGGAATCTTAGGTTGTTTAACTCAAGGCGTAATGAGTATTTTTGATTCGTTAATAAGCGAGCGCATTTCAGGCTGTTCCGCGGTAAGATAATTATGCGCCTTTCGAATATGACCAGCTTGCTAATCAAACACAGTAACGATCCTCAGATCGAGTACTGACCGAGGAATCTTCAGTTGTTTAAATCAAGGCGTAATTGGTATTTTTAATTCGTTAATAATTGAGCATTTCAGGCTGTTGGGCGGCCCGTAAGCCATGCGCCGAAACGAGTAAAATGCCTCTTTTGAATGCATATTACGGACGGTCGTTGAACAGTTTGCATTAAAATCAAACACAGCATCGTTCCTCGGTTCGACTACAGACCGAGGAATCTGAGATTTTTTAAATCAAGTCGTAATTAGTATTTTTAATTCCTGAATAAGTGACCGCATTTCAGGCTGTTCGGCGGCCCGTAAGACTTATGCGCCGAAATGAGTAATATGCGCCTTTCGAACGCATTTTACGGACAATGAATTAACGGTTTGGATTTAAAGCAAATACAGTATCGATCGTCAGACCGAGTACTGACCAAGGAATCTTAGATTGTTTGAATCAAGTGGTAATTAGTATTTTTAATTTGTTGATAACCGAACGCTTTTCAGTCTGTGCGACGGTCTGTAAGCCATGCGCTGAATCGAGCAAAATGCATCATTCAAATGCATTTTACGGACGGTCGGTGAACAGTCTGTATTAAAAACAAACACAGTAACGATCCTCAGATCGAGTACTGACCGAGGAATCTTCAGTTGTTTAAATCAAGGCGTAATTGGTATTTTTAATTCGTTAATAATTGAGCATATTTCAGGCTGTTGGGTGGCCCGTAAGCCATACGCTGACACGAGTCGTTGAGGAGGTTGTGTTAAAAACAAATACAGTACCGATTCTCAGACCAACTACTTGGTATAAAAATATGGTAGTCGAGGCTGAATAGCCTAACGTTTCAAATAGGCCTTGATAAAGGCCGGTTTGTTCTAATTTCTCGCAATACCAGCGAGCCTTCCTTCAACGTGGAGCGGATGACGATCCGTGCACCCGAGGTTCGGTGGGCGAGGCTACTCAACCCCTCCTCGCGAATCCTCCTCGGTTCTCGGGTGGTGGGGTACGCACGGCGCGGCGCGATGGTGGGGGCAACTGCTCTCGGGCCGGCTCTTGACTATATCCGAGAGCGCGGACCCGGACGAGAGCCCCCTTATATTTTTACAGTGTTTTTAAATTTCTTTAGTTTTCACGGGTATGGCTCGTTTTTCTAGGGTAACATACTGACTGAGGTATCATAAATTGTTTAAATCAACGCGTAATTAGTATTTTTAATTCGTTAATTATTGAGCATATTTCAGGCTGTTGGGCGGCTCGTAAGCCATGCACCGAAACGAGTAAAATTGCGCAGTTCGAATGCTTATTACGGATGGTCGTTGAATAGTTTGTGTTGAAAACAAAGACCGTATCGATCCTAAGATTAAATATTGACTGAGGAATCTTAAATTGTGTAAATCAAGAGATAATTATTATTTCTAATTCGTTAACAAGCGAGCACATTTCAGGCTGTTGGGCGGCCCGTAAGCCATGCGCCGAAACGAGTAAAATGCCTCTTTTGAATGCATATTACGGACGGTCGTTGAACAGTTTGCATTAAAATCAAACACAGCATCGTTCCTCGGTTCGACTACAGACCGAGGAATCTGAGATTTTTTAAATCAAGTCGTAATTAGTATTTTTAATTCCTGAATAAATGACCGCATTTCAGGCTGTTCGGCGGCCCGTAAGACTTATGCGCCGAAATGAGTAAAATGCATCTTTCGAATGCAATTTACGGGCGGTAATTAAATAGTTTCTATTAAAAACAAACACAGTCACGATCCTCAGATCGAGAACTGACCGAGGAATCTTAGGTTGTTTAACTCAAGGCGTAATGAGTATTTTTGATTCGTTAATAAGCGAGCGCATTTCAGGCTGTTCCGCGGTAAGCCTTATGCGCCGAAATGAGTAAAATGCGCCATTCGAATGCATTTCACGGACGTTCGTTGACCAGCTTGCATTAAAATCAAATACAGTATCGATCCTCGGATCCAGTACTGACCGAGGAATCTTAAATTGTATAAATCAGGGCGTAATTAGAATACTTAATTCGTTAATGATCGTGCGCATTTCTGGCTGTTGGGTGGCCCGTATGCCATATGCGCCGAAACGATTATAATGCGTCTTTCGAATGCAATTAACTGACGGTAAATAAACAGTTTCTATTAAAATCAAACACAGTAACGATCCTCAGATCGAGTACTGACCAAGGAATCTTAGATTGTTTAAATCAAGTGGTAATTAGTATTTTTAATTTGTTGATAACCGAACGCTTTTCAGTCTGTGCGACGGTCCGTAAGCCATGCGCTGAATCGAGCAAACACAGTAACGATCCTCAGATCGAGTACTGAACGTGGAATCTTCAGTTGTTTAAATCAAGGCGTAATTGGTATTTTTAATTCGTTAATAATTGAGCATATTTCAGGCTGTTGGGTGGCCCGTAAGCCATACGCTGACACGAGTCGTTGAGGAGGTTGTGTTAAAAACAAATACAGTACCGAATCTCAGACCAACTACTTGGTATAAAAATATGGTAGTCGAGGCTGAATAGCCTAACGTTTCAAATAGGCCTTGATAAAGGCCGGTTTGTTCTAATTTCTCGCAATACCAGCGAGCCTTCCTTCAACGTGGAGCGGATGGCGATCCGTGCACCCGAGGTTCGGTGGGCGAGGCTACTCAACCCCTCCTCGCGAATCCTCCACGGTTCTCGGGTAGCCCGCTCGTATGTCTCGGGCGCCGTTTTCACTCGCTGATCCTGACAAATTTTGCTGGTGGTGTTCGAAATAAAACTCCGAACGTTATCCTGGAATTCTTTTATTGTGATGCTTCAAAAATCTCTGGTCCAGCGACCCAGTGTGGCCCTAGCTCAGCAGGGTCGAGGAGCGTCTCGGGAGAGGTCCGTCCGTCTCGGTGGGTCGGACCGAAATTCCTGAAGGAGCGCGCTCGTCGTCTTTTATGCCGTTCGCCGCAGCAGCTCCGAACCCGGCGCGATAGTGGAGGAACTGTGGCGGCGCGGCGCGGTGGTGGGGTACGCACGGCGCGGCGCGATGGTGGGGGCAACTGCTCTCGGGCCGGCTCTTGACTATATCCGAGAGCGCGGACCCGGACGAGAGCCCCCTTATATTTTTACGGTGTTTTTAAATTTCTTTAGTTTTCACGGGTATGGCTCGTTTTTCTAGGGTAACATACTGACTGAGGTATCATAAATTTTTTAAATCAACGCGTAATTCGTATTTTTAATTCGTTAATTATTGAGCATATTTCAGGCTGTTGGGCGGCCCGTAAGCCATGCACCGAAACGAGTAAAATGCAGCTAAACTAAAGAATATTTCCGAAAAGAAAACCGAAATTTCAAGGGTAACCCATGGATTCTACTCCATTTTGCCATGCAAACAAAGCTACATGAACTAAAATAGGCTGCCAGATCGTGCATTGACGGGAGCTGGCCTGTCGTTTGTCCTCGATATACGTGTACTGCAGCTAAACTAAAGAATATTTCCGAAAAGAAAACCCGAAATTTCAAGGGTAACCCATGGATTCTACTCCATTTTGCCATGCAAACAATGCTACATGAACAGAAATAGGCTGCCACATCGTGCATTGACGGGAGCTGCCGACGTTTGCCCTCGATATACGTGTACTGCAGCTAAACTAGTAGAATATTTCCGAAAAGAAAACCGAAAATTCAAGGCTTAACCCATGAATTCTACTCTATTTAGCCATGCAAACAAAGGCTACATGAACAGAAATAGGCTGCCACATCGTGCATTGACGGGAGCTGCCGACGTTTGCCCTCGATATACGTGTACTGCAGGTAAACTCGTGAATATTTCCGAAAAGAAAACCCAAATTTCAAGGGTAACCCATGGATTCTACTCCATTTTGCCATGCAAACAATGCTACATGAACTAAAATAGGCTGCCAGATCGTGCATTGACGGGAGCTGCCGACGTTTGCCCTCGATATACGTGTACTGCAGGTAAACTCGTGAATATTTCCGAAAAGAAAACCCAAATTTCAAGGCTAACCCATGAATTCTACTCTATTTAGCCATGCAAACAATGCTACATGAACAGAAATAGGCTGCCACATCGTGCATTGACGGGAGCTGCCGACGTTTGCCCTCGATATACGTGTACTGCAGCTAAACTATAGAATATTTCCGAAAAGAAAACCCAAATTTCAAGGGTAACCCATGGATTCTACTCCATTTTGCCATGCAAACAATGCTACATGAACAGAAATAGGCTGCCACATCGTGCATTGACGGGAGCTGCCGACGTTTGCCCTCGATATACGTGTACTGCAGCTAAACTCGTGAATATTTCCGAAAAGAAAACCAAATTTAAGGTAACCCATGGATTCTACTCTATTTAGCCATGCAAACAAAGCTACATGAACAGAAATAGGCTGCCACATCGTGCATTGACGGGAGCTGCCGACGTTTCCCTCGATATACGTGTACTGCAGCGAAACTCGTGAATAGTTCCGAAAAAGAAAACCAAAAATTCAAGGCTAACCATGATTCTACTCTATTTAGCCATGCAAACAATGCTACATGAACTAAAATAGGCTGCCACATCGTGCATTGACGGGAGCTGCCGACGTTTGTCCTCGATATACGTGTACTGCAGCTAAACTAGTGAATATTTCCGAAAAGAAAACCCAAATTTCAACGGCTAACCCATGATTCTACTCTATTTAGCCATGTCAAACAATGCTACTATGAACGAGAATAGGCTGCAACATCGTGCTTGACGGGAGCTGCCGACGTTTGCCCTCGATATACGTGTACTGGCAGATAACTAGTAGAATAGTTCCGAAAAGGAAACCGAAATTTCAAGTCTAACCCATGGATTCTACTCTCATTTAGCCATGCAAACAATGCTACATGAACGAAATAGGCTGCCACATCGTGCATTGACGGGAGCTGCCGACGTTTGTCCCTCGATATACGTGTACTGCAGCTAAACTCGTGAATATTTCCGAAAAGAAAACCCAAATTTAAGGCTAACCCATGGATTCTACTCTATTTAGCCATGCAAACAAGCTACATGAACAGAAATAGGCTGCCACATCGTGCATTGACGGGAGCTGCCGACGTTTGCCCTCGATATAACGTGTACTGCAGCTAAACTCGTGAATATTTCCGAAAAGAAAACCCAAATTCAAGTCTAACCTCATGGATTCTACTCCTATTTAGCCATGCAAACAAAAGCTACTGAACAGAAATAGGCTGCCACATCGTGGCATTGACGGGAGCTGCCGACGTTTGCCCTCGATATACGTGTACTGCAGGTAAACTCGTGAATATTTCCGAAAAGAAAACCCAAATTTCAAGGCTAACCCATGATTCTACTCTATTTTGCCATGCAAACAATGCTACATGAACAGAAATAGGCTGCCACATCGTGCATTGACGGGAGCTGCCGACGTTTGCCCTCGATATACGTGTACTGCAGGTAAACTCGTGAATATTTCCGAAAAGAAAACCCAAATTTCAAGGCTAACCCATGGATTCTACTCTATTTAGCCATGCAAACAATGCTACATGAACTAAAATAGGCTGCCACATCGTGCATTGACGGGAGCTGCCGACGTTTGCCCTCGATATACGTGTACTGCAGGTAAACTCGTGAATATTTCCGAAAAGAAAACCCAAATTTCAAGGCTAACCCATGGATTCTACTCTATTTAGCCATGCAAACAATGCTACATGAACTAAAATAGGCTGCCAGATCGTGCATTGACGGGAGCTGCCGACGTTTGTCCTCGATATACGTGTACTGCAGCTAAACTCGTGAATATTTCCGAAAAGAAAACCCAAATTTCAAGTCTAACCCATGGATTGCACTCTATTTTGCCATGCACACAATGCTACATGAACTAAAATAGGCTGCGATATCGTGCTTTGACGGGAGCTGCCGACGTTTGTCCTCGATATACGTGTACCGCAGTTAAACTCGTGAATATTTCCGAAAAGAATACCCAAATTTCAAGTCTCACCCATGAATGCTACTCTATTTTGCAATGGAAACAATGCTGTATGAACCGAGATAGGCTGTTACATCGTGCATTGACGGGAACTGCCGACGTTTGTCCTCGATATACGTGTACAGCAGATAAACTCGAGAATATTTCCGAAAAGATAACCCATATTTCAAGGCTAACCCATGGATTCTACTCTATTTTGCCATGCAAACAATGCTACATGAACTAAAATAGGCTGCCACATCGTGCATTGACGGGAGCTGCCGACGTTTGGGATCCTCGATCTACGTGTACTGCAGCTAAACTCGTGAATATGTCCGAAAAGAAAACTCAAATTTCAAGGCTATTCCTGGCTGCCGACGTTTGTCCTCGAAATATGTGTACTGCAGTTAAACTCGTGAATATTTCCGAAAAGAAAACCCAAATTTCAAGGTTAACCCATGAATTCCACTCTATTTTACCATGTACACAATGCTACATGAACTAAAATAGGCTGCTATATCGTGCTTTGACGGGAGCTGCCGACGTTTGTCCTCGATATACCTGTACTGCAGATAAACTCGTGAATAGTTCCGAAAAGAAGACCCAAATTTCAAGGCTAGCCCATGGATTCTACACTGTTTTGCCATGCAAACAATGCGACATGAACTAAAATAGGCTGCCATATCGTGCTTTGACGGGAGCTGCCGACGTTTGTCTTCGATATACCTGTACTGCAGATAAACCCGTGAATATTTCCGAAAAGATAACCCATATTTCAAGGCTAACCCATGGATTCTACTCTATTTAGCCATGCAAACAATCCTGCATGAACAGAAATAGGCTGCCACATCGTACATTGACGGTAGCTGCCGACGTTTCTCCTTGATCTACGTGTACTGCAGCTATAGTCGTGAATATTTCAGAAAAGAAAACCTAAATTGCAAGGCTAACCCATGGATTCTACTCTATTTTGCCATGCACACAATGATACATGAATTAAATCGGCTGCCATATCGTGCTTTGACGGGAGCTGCCGACGTTTGTCCTCCATATACCTGTACTGCAGATAAACTCGTTAGTATTTCCGAAAAGATAACCCAAATTTCAAGTCTAGCCCATGAATGCTACTTTCTTTTCCGTGCAAACAATGCTACATGAAACTAAAATAGGCTGCCACATCGTACATTGACGGTAGCCTTACCTATTCTTGGTCTTTCCTGGCCTCGTTGACTCCCGTCGAGATCCGGCGGCTCGGCGGCACGTCTGGTGCAAATTGTTCCCCGTTGGGTGTTTGGCCTTGAGAAAGGCCGATTGTTCAAAATATAACGTTTTTAAATAGGCCTTGATAAGGTCGGATTGTTCTGATTTTTCGTCATCCGGGCGAGCCTTCCTTCAACACGGAGCAGATGACGATCGGTGCGCCCGAGAGTCGGTGGGCGAGGCTACTCAGCCCCCTCCTCGCGAATCCTCCTCGGTTCTCGGGTAGCCCGCTCGTATCTCTCGGGCGCCGTTTTCACCCGCTGGTCCTGAGAAAGTGTGGTGGCGGTGTTGGAAATAAGACACCGAACGTTATCCTGGAATTCTTTATTGTAATGCTTCAAAATCCTTAATCCAGCGACCCGGTGTGGCCGTAGCTCAGCGGGGTCGAGGAGCGTCTGGGGAGAGGTCCATCCGTCTCGGTGGGTCGGCCCGAAGCTCATGAAGAGGCGCGCTCGCCGTCTTTTATGCCGTTCGCCGCAGCAGCTCCGAACCCGGCGCGATAGGGGGGGAACTACGGCGGCGCGGTGCGCTGGTGGGGGCACCTACTCTCGGACCGGCTCTTGACTATATCCGAGAGCGCGGACCCGGACGAGAGCCCCCTTATATTTTTAAGGCGTTCTTTAATTTCTTTAGATTTCACTCGTAAGGCTCGCGAATTTTCGAGGGTAACATACTGACTGACGAATCTTAAATTGTATAAATCAGGGCGTAATTAGTATTTTGAATTCGTTAATAACCAAGCACATTTCAGGCTGATCGACGGCCGTAAGCCATGCACTGACACGAGTAAAATGCGCAATTTGAATGCAATTAACTGGCAGTAATTAAATAGTTTCTATTAAAATCAACTACAGTATCGATCCACGGATCAAGTACTGACCGAGGAATCTTAAATTGTATAAATCAGGGCGTAATTAGTATTTTTAATTCGTTAATAACCGAGCGCATTTAAGGCTGTTCGGCGACCCGTCAGCATGCGATGAAACGATTAAAATGCATCTTTCGAACGCATTTTACGGACGGTCGATGAGCAGTTTGTGTTAAAAACCAATACAGTACCGATCCTCAGATCAATTACTGACTGACGAATCTTAAATTGTATAAATCAGGGCGTAATTAGTATTTTTAATTCGTTAATAACCGAGCGCATTTAAGGCTGTTCGGCGACCCGTCAGCCATGCGATGAAACGAGTAAAATGCGCCGTTCGAATGCATTTTGCGGACGATGGTTGACCAGTTTGCATTGAAAGCCAATACAGTAACGATCCTTAGATCAATTACTAACTGACGAATCTTAAATTGTATAAATCAGGGCGTAATTAGTATTTTGAATTCGTTAATAACCGAGCGCATTTGAGGCTATTCGACGGCCCGTCAGCCATGTGACGAAACGAGTAAAATGCGCCGTTCGAATGCATTTTGCGGACGATGGTTGAACAGTTTGTTTTGAAAACAAATGCAGTATCGATCACTAGGTCGAGTACTGAATAAGAAATCTTAAATTATAACGTTTTAAATAGGCCTTGATAAAGGCCGGTTTGTTCTGATTTTTCGCCATCCCGGCGAGCCTTCCTTCAACGTGGAGCAGATGACGATCGGTGCGCCCGAGAGTCGGTGGGCGAGGCTACTCATCCCCCTCCTCGCGAATCCTCCTCGGTTCTCGGGTAGCCCGCTCGTATCTCTCGGGCGCCGTTTTCACCCGCTGGTCCTGAGAAAGTGTGGTGGCGGTGTTGGAAATAAGACACCGAACGTTATCCTGGAATTCTTTTATTGTAATGCTTCAAAAATCCTTAATCCAGCGACCCGGTGTGGCCGTAGCTCAGCGGGGTCGAGGAGCGTCTGGGGAGAGGTCCATCCGTCTCGGTGGGTCGGCCCGAAGCTCATGAAGAGGCGCGCTCGCCGTCTTTTATGCCGTTCGCCGCAGCAGCTCCGAACCCGGCGCGATAGGGGGGGAACTACGGCGGCGCGGTGCGCTGGTGGGGGCACCTACTCTCGGACCGGCTCTTGACTATATCCGAGAGCGCGGACCCGGACGAGAGCCCCCTTATATTTTTAAGGCGTTCTTTAATTTCTTTAGATTTCACTCGTAAGGCTCGCGAATTTTCGAGGGTAACATACTGACTGACGAATCTTAAATTGTATAAATCAGGGCGTAATTAGTATTTTGAATTCGTTAATAACCAAGCACATTTCAGGCTGATCGACGGCCGTAAGCCATGCACTGACACGAGTAAAATGCGCAATTTGAATGCAATTAACTGGCAGTAATTAAATAGTTTCTATTAAAATCAACTACAGTATCGATCCACGGATCAAGTACTGACCGAGGAATCTTAAATTGTATAAATCAGGGCGTAATTAGTATTTTTAATTCGTTAATAACCGAGCGCATTTAAGGCTGTTCGGCGACCCGTCAGCATGCGATGAAACGATTAAAATGCATCTTTCGAACGCATTTTACGGACGGTCGATGAGCAGTTTGTGTTAAAAACCAATACAGTACCGATCCTCAGATCAATTACTGACTGACGAATCTTAAATTGTATAAATCAGGGCGTAATTAGTATTTTTAATTCGTTAATAACCGAGCGCATTTAAGGCTGTTCGGCGACCCGTCAGCCATGCGATGAAACGAGTAAAATGCGCCGTTCGAATGCATTTTGCGGACGATGGTTGACCAGTTTGCATTGAAAGCCAATACAGTAACGATCCTTAGATCAATTACTAACTGACGAATCTTAAATTGTATAAATCAGGGCGTAATTAGTATTTTGAATTCGTTAATAACCGAGCGCATTTGAGGCTATTCGACGGCCCGTCAGCCATGTGACGAAACGAGTAAAATGCGCCGTTCGAATGCATTTTGCGGACGATGGTTGAACAGTTTGTTTTGAAAACAAATGCAGTATCGATCACTAGGTCGAGTACTGAATAAGAAATCTTAAATTATAACGTTTTAAATAGGCCTTGATAAAGGCCGGTTTGTTCTGATTTTTCGCCATCCCGGCGAGCCTTCCTTCAACGTGGAGCAGATGACGATCGGTGCGCCCGAGAGTCGGTGGGCGAGGCTACTCATCCCCCTCCTCGCGAATCCTCCTCGGTTCTCGGGTAGCCCGCTCGTATCTCTCGGGCGCCGTTTTCACCCGCTGGTCCTGAGAAAGTGTGGTGGCGGTGTTGGAAATAAGACACCGAACGTTATCCTGGAATTCTTTTATTGTAATGCTTCAAAAATCCTTAATCCAGCGACCCGGTGTGGCCGTAGCTCAGCGGGGTCGAGGAGCGTCTGGGGAGAGGTCCATCCGTCTCGGTGGGTCGGCCCGAAGCTCATGAAGAGGCGCGCTCGCCGTCTTTTATGCCGTTCGCCGCAGCAGCTCCGAACCCGGCGCGATAGGGGGGGAACTACGGCGGCGCGGTGCGCTGGTGGGGGCACCTACTCTCGGACCGGCTCTTGACTATATCCGAGAGCGCGGACCCGGACGAGAGCCCCCTTATATTTTTAAGGCGTTCTTTAATTTCTTTAGATTTCACTCGTAAGGCTCGCGAATTTTCGAGGGTAACATACTGACTGACGAATCTTAAATTGTATAAATCAGGGCGTAATTAGTATTTTGAATTCGTTAATAACCAAGCACATTTCAGGCTGATCGACGGCCGTAAGCCATGCACTGACACGAGTAAAATGCGCAATTTGAATGCAATTAACTGGCAGTAATTAAATAGTTTCTATTAAAATCAACTACAGTATCGATCCACGGATCAAGTACTGACCGAGGAATCTTAAATTGTATAAATCAGGGCGTAATTAGTATTTTTAATTCGTTAATAACCGAGCGCATTTAAGGCTGTTCGGCGACCCGTCAGCATGCGATGAAACGATTAAAATGCATCTTTCGAACGCATTTTACGGACGGTCGATGAGCAGTTTGTGTTAAAAACCAATACAGTACCGATCCTCAGATCAATTACTGACTGACGAATCTTAAATTGTATAAATCAGGGCGTAATTAGTATTTTTAATTCGTTAATAACCGAGCGCATTTAAGGCTGTTCGGCGACCCGTCAGCCATGCGATGAAACGAGTAAAATGCGCCGTTCGAATGCATTTTGCGGACGATGGTTGACCAGTTTGCATTGAAAGCCAATACAGTAACGATCCTTAGATCAATTACTAACTGACGAATCTTAAATTGTATAAATCAGGGCGTAATTAGTATTTTGAATTCGTTAATAACCGAGCGCATTTGAGGCTATTCGACGGCCCGTCAGCCATGTGACGAAACGAGTAAAATGCGCCGTTCGAATGCATTTTGCGGACGATGGTTGAACAGTTTGTTTTGAAAACAAATGCAGTATCGATCACTAGGTCGAGTACTGAATAAGAAATCTTAAATTATAACGTTTTAAATAGGCCTTGATAAAGGCCGGTTTGTTCTGATTTTTCGCCATCCCGGCGAGCCTTCCTTCAACGTGGAGCAGATGACGATCGGTGCGCCCGAGAGTCGGTGGGCGAGGCTACTCATCCCCCTCCTCGCGAATCCTCCTCGGTTCTCGGGTAGCCCGCTCGTATCTCTCGGGCGCCGTTTTCACCCGCTGGTCCTGAGAAAGTGTGGTGGCGGTGTTGGAAATAAGACACCGAACGTTATCCTGGAATTCTTTTATTGTAATGCTTCAAAAATCCTTAATCCAGCGACCCGGTGTGGCCGTAGCTCAGCGGGGTCGAGGAGCGTCTGGGGAGAGGTCCATCCGTCTCGGTGGGTCGGCCCGAAGCTCATGAAGAGGCGCGCTCGCCGTCTTTTATGCCGTTCGCCGCAGCAGCTCCGAACCCGGCGCGATAGGGGGGGAACTACGGCGGCGCGGTGCGCTGGTGGGGGCACCTACTCTCGGACCGGCTCTTGACTATATCCGAGAGCGCGGACCCGGACGAGAGCCCCCTTATATTTTTAAGGCGTTCTTTAATTTCTTTAGATTTCACTCGTAAGGCTCGCGAATTTTCGAGGGTAACATACTGACTGACGAATCTTAAATTGTATAAATCAGGGCGTAATTAGTATTTTGAATTCGTTAATAACCAAGCACATTTCAGGCTGATCGACGGCCGTAAGCCATGCACTGACACGAGTAAAATGCGCAATTTGAATGCAATTAACTGGCAGTAATTAAATAGTTTCTATTAAAATCAACTACAGTATCGATCCACGGATCAAGTACTGACCGAGGAATCTTAAATTGTATAAATCAGGGCGTAATTAGTATTTTTAATTCGTTAATAACCGAGCGCATTTAAGGCTGTTCGGCGACCCGTCAGCATGCGATGAAACGATTAAAATGCATCTTTCGAACGCATTTTACGGACGGTCGATGAGCAGTTTGTGTTAAAAACCAATACAGTACCGATCCTCAGATCAATTACTGACTGACGAATCTTAAATTGTATAAATCAGGGCGTAATTAGTATTTTTAATTCGTTAATAACCGAGCGCATTTAAGGCTGTTCGGCGACCCGTCAGCCATGCGATGAAACGAGTAAAATGCGCCGTTCGAATGCATTTTGCGGACGATGGTTGACCAGTTTGCATTGAAAGCCAATACAGTAACGATCCTTAGATCAATTACTAACTGACGAATCTTAAATTGTATAAATCAGGGCGTAATTAGTATTTTGAATTCGTTAATAACCGAGCGCATTTGAGGCTATTCGACGGCCCGTCAGCCATGTGACGAAACGAGTAAAATGCGCCGTTCGAATGCATTTTGCGGACGATGGTTGAACAGTTTGTTTTGAAAACAAATGCAGTATCGATCACTAGGTCGAGTACTGAATAAGAAATCTTAAATTATAACGTTTTAAATAGGCCTTGATAAAGGCCGGTTTGTTCTGATTTTTCGCCATCCCGGCGAGCCTTCCTTCAACGTGGAGCAGATGACGATCGGTGCGCCCGAGAGTCGGTGGGCGAGGCTACTCATCCCCCTCCTCGCGAATCCTCCTCGGTTCTCGGGTAGCCCGCTCGTATCTCTCGGGCGCCGTTTTCACCCGCTGGTCCTGAGAAAGTGTGGTGGCGGTGTTGGAAATAAGACACCGAACGTTATCCTGGAATTCTTTTATTGTAATGCTTCAAAAATCCTTAATCCAGCGACCCGGTGTGGCCGTAGCTCAGCGGGGTCGAGGAGCGTCTGGGGAGAGGTCCATCCGTCTCGGTGGGTCGGCCCGAAGCTCATGAAGAGGCGCGCTCGCCGTCTTTTATGCCGTTCGCCGCAGCAGCTCCGAACCCGGCGCGATAGGGGGGGAACTACGGCGGCGCGGTGCGCTGGTGGGGGCACCTACTCTCGGACCGGCTCTTGACTATATCCGAGAGCGCGGACCCGGACGAGAGCCCCCTTATATTTTTAAGGCGTTCTTTAATTTCTTTAGATTTCACTCGTAAGGCTCGCGAATTTTCGAGGGTAACATACTGACTGACGAATCTTAAATTGTATAAATCAGGGCGTAATTAGTATTTTGAATTCGTTAATAACCAAGCACATTTCAGGCTGATCGACGGCCGTAAGCCATGCACTGACACGAGTAAAATGCGCAATTTGAATGCAATTAACTGGCAGTAATTAAATAGTTTCTATTAAAATCAACTACAGTATCGATCCACGGATCAAGTACTGACCGAGGAATCTTAAATTGTATAAATCAGGGCGTAATTAGTATTTTTAATTCGTTAATAACCGAGCGCATTTAAGGCTGTTCGGCGACCCGTCAGCATGCGATGAAACGATTAAAATGCATCTTTCGAACGCATTTTACGGACGGTCGATGAGCAGTTTGTGTTAAAAACCAATACAGTACCGATCCTCAGATCAATTACTGACTGACGAATCTTAAATTGTATAAATCAGGGCGTAATTAGTATTTTTAATTCGTTAATAACCGAGCGCATTTAAGGCTGTTCGGCGACCCGTCAGCCATGCGATGAAACGAGTAAAATGCGCCGTTCGAATGCATTTTGCGGACGATGGTTGACCAGTTTGCATTGAAAGCCAATACAGTAACGATCCTTAGATCAATTACTAACTGACGAATCTTAAATTGTATAAATCAGGGCGTAATTAGTATTTTGAATTCGTTAATAACCGAGCGCATTTGAGGCTATTCGACGGCCCGTCAGCCATGTGACGAAACGAGTAAAATGCGCCGTTCGAATGCATTTTGCGGACGATGGTTGAACAGTTTGTTTTGAAAACAAATGCAGTATCGATCACTAGGTCGAGTACTGAATAAGAAATCTTAAATTATAACGTTTTAAATAGGCCTTGATAAAGGCCGGTTTGTTCTGATTTTTCGCCATCCCGGCGAGCCTTCCTTCAACGTGGAGCAGATGACGATCGGTGCGCCCGAGAGTCGGTGGGCGAGGCTACTCATCCCCCTCCTCGCGAATCCTCCTCGGTTCTCGGGTAGCCCGCTCGTATCTCTCGGGCGCCGTTTTCACCCGCTGGTCCTGAGAAAGTGTGGTGGCGGTGTTGGAAATAAGACACCGAACGTTATCCTGGAATTCTTTTATTGTAATGCTTCAAAAATCCTTAATCCAGCGACCCGGTGTGGCCGTAGCTCAGCGGGGTCGAGGAGCGTCTGGGGAGAGGTCCATCCGTCTCGGTGGGTCGGCCCGAAGCTCATGAAGAGGCGCGCTCGCCGTCTTTTATGCCGTTCGCCGCAGCAGCTCCGAACCCGGCGCGATAGGGGGGGAACTACGGCGGCGCGGTGCGCTGGTGGGGGCACCTACTCTCGGACCGGCTCTTGACTATATCCGAGAGCGCGGACCCGGACGAGAGCCCCCTTATATTTTTAAGGCGTTCTTTAATTTCTTTAGATTTCACTCGTAAGGCTCGCGAATTTTCGAGGGTAACATACTGACTGACGAATCTTAAATTGTATAAATCAGGGCGTAATTAGTATTTTGAATTCGTTAATAACCAAGCACATTTCAGGCTGATCGACGGCCGTAAGCCATGCACTGACACGAGTAAAATGCGCAATTTGAATGCAATTAACTGGCAGTAATTAAATAGTTTCTATTAAAATCAACTACAGTATCGATCCACGGATCAAGTACTGACCGAGGAATCTTAAATTGTATAAATCAGGGCGTAATTAGTATTTTTAATTCGTTAATAACCGAGCGCATTTAAGGCTGTTCGGCGACCCGTCAGCATGCGATGAAACGATTAAAATGCATCTTTCGAACGCATTTTACGGACGGTCGATGAGCAGTTTGTGTTAAAAACCAATACAGTACCGATCCTCAGATCAATTACTGACTGACGAATCTTAAATTGTATAAATCAGGGCGTAATTAGTATTTTTAATTCGTTAATAACCGAGCGCATTTAAGGCTGTTCGGCGACCCGTCAGCCATGCGATGAAACGAGTAAAATGCGCCGTTCGAATGCATTTTGCGGACGATGGTTGACCAGTTTGCATTGAAAGCCAATACAGTAACGATCCTTAGATCAATTACTAACTGACGAATCTTAAATTGTATAAATCAGGGCGTAATTAGTATTTTGAATTCGTTAATAACCGAGCGCATTTGAGGCTATTCGACGGCCCGTCAGCCATGTGACGAAACGAGTAAAATGCGCCGTTCGAATGCATTTTGCGGACGATGGTTGAACAGTTTGTTTTGAAAACAAATGCAGTATCGATCACTAGGTCGAGTACTGAATAAGAAATCTTAAATTATAACGTTTTAAATAGGCCTTGATAAAGGCCGGTTTGTTCTGATTTTTCGCCATCCCGGCGAGCCTTCCTTCAACGTGGAGCAGATGACGATCGGTGCGCCCGAGAGTCGGTGGGCGAGGCTACTCATCCCCCTCCTCGCGAATCCTCCTCGGTTCTCGGGTAGCCCGCTCGTATCTCTCGGGCGCCGTTTTCACCCGCTGGTCCTGAGAAAGTGTGGTGGCGGTGTTGGAAATAAGACACCGAACGTTATCCTGGAATTCTTTTATTGTAATGCTTCAAAAATCCTTAATCCAGCGACCCGGTGTGGCCGTAGCTCAGCGGGGTCGAGGAGCGTCTGGGGAGAGGTCCATCCGTCTCGGTGGGTCGGCCCGAAGCTCATGAAGAGGCGCGCTCGCCGTCTTTTATGCCGTTCGCCGCAGCAGCTCCGAACCCGGCGCGATAGGGGGGGAACTACGGCGGCGCGGTGCGCTGGTGGGGGCACCTACTCTCGGACCGGCTCTTGACTATATCCGAGAGCGCGGACCCGGACGAGAGCCCCCTTATATTTTTAAGGCGTTCTTTAATTTCTTTAGATTTCACTCGTAAGGCTCGCGAATTTTCGAGGGTAACATACTGACTGACGAATCTTAAATTGTATAAATCAGGGCGTAATTAGTATTTTGAATTCGTTAATAACCAAGCACATTTCAGGCTGATCGACGGCCGTAAGCCATGCACTGACACGAGTAAAATGCGCAATTTGAATGCAATTAACTGGCAGTAATTAAATAGTTTCTATTAAAATCAACTACAGTATCGATCCACGGATCAAGTACTGACCGAGGAATCTTAAATTGTATAAATCAGGGCGTAATTAGTATTTTTAATTCGTTAATAACCGAGCGCATTTAAGGCTGTTCGGCGACCCGTCAGCATGCGATGAAACGATTAAAATGCATCTTTCGAACGCATTTTACGGACGGTCGATGAGCAGTTTGTGTTAAAAACCAATACAGTACCGATCCTCAGATCAATTACTGACTGACGAATCTTAAATTGTATAAATCAGGGCGTAATTAGTATTTTTAATTCGTTAATAACCGAGCGCATTTAAGGCTGTTCGGCGACCCGTCAGCCATGCGATGAAACGAGTAAAATGCGCCGTTCGAATGCATTTTGCGGACGATGGTTGACCAGTTTGCATTGAAAGCCAATACAGTAACGATCCTTAGATCAATTACTAACTGACGAATCTTAAATTGTATAAATCAGGGCGTAATTAGTATTTTGAATTCGTTAATAACCGAGCGCATTTGAGGCTATTCGACGGCCCGTCAGCCATGTGACGAAACGAGTAAAATGCGCCGTTCGAATGCATTTTGCGGACGATGGTTGAACAGTTTGTTTTGAAAACAAATGCAGTATCGATCACTAGGTCGAGTACTGAATAAGAAATCTTAAATTATAACGTTTTAAATAGGCCTTGATAAAGGCCGGTTTGTTCTGATTTTTCGCCATCCCGGCGAGCCTTCCTTCAACGTGGAGCAGATGACGATCGGTGCGCCCGAGAGTCGGTGGGCGAGGCTACTCATCCCCCTCCTCGCGAATCCTCCTCGGTTCTCGGGTAGCCCGCTCGTATCTCTCGGGCGCCGTTTTCACCCGCTGGTCCTGAGAAAGTGTGGTGGCGGTGTTGGAAATAAGACACCGAACGTTATCCTGGAATTCTTTTATTGTAATGCTTCAAAAATCCTTAATCCAGCGACCCGGTGTGGCCGTAGCTCAGCGGGGTCGAGGAGCGTCTGGGGAGAGGTCCATCCGTCTCGGTGGGTCGGCCCGAAGCTCATGAAGAGGCGCGCTCGCCGTCTTTTATGCCGTTCGCCGCAGCAGCTCCGAACCCGGCGCGATAGGGGGGGAACTACGGCGGCGCGGTGCGCTGGTGGGGGCACCTACTCTCGGACCGGCTCTTGACTATATCCGAGAGCGCGGACCCGGACGAGAGCCCCCTTATATTTTTAAGGCGTTCTTTAATTTCTTTAGATTTCACTCGTAAGGCTCGCGAATTTTCGAGGGTAACATACTGACTGACGAATCTTAAATTGTATAAATCAGGGCGTAATTAGTATTTTGAATTCGTTAATAACCAAGCACATTTCAGGCTGATCGACGGCCGTAAGCCATGCACTGACACGAGTAAAATGCGCAATTTGAATGCAATTAACTGGCAGTAATTAAATAGTTTCTATTAAAATCAACTACAGTATCGATCCACGGATCAAGTACTGACCGAGGAATCTTAAATTGTATAAATCAGGGCGTAATTAGTATTTTTAATTCGTTAATAACCGAGCGCATTTAAGGCTGTTCGGCGACCCGTCAGCATGCGATGAAACGATTAAAATGCATCTTTCGAACGCATTTTACGGACGGTCGATGAGCAGTTTGTGTTAAAAACCAATACAGTACCGATCCTCAGATCAATTACTGACTGACGAATCTTAAATTGTATAAATCAGGGCGTAATTAGTATTTTTAATTCGTTAATAACCGAGCGCATTTAAGGCTGTTCGGCGACCCGTCAGCCATGCGATGAAACGAGTAAAATGCGCCGTTCGAATGCATTTTGCGGACGATGGTTGACCAGTTTGCATTGAAAGCCAATACAGTAACGATCCTTAGATCAATTACTAACTGACGAATCTTAAATTGTATAAATCAGGGCGTAATTAGTATTTTGAATTCGTTAATAACCGAGCGCATTTGAGGCTATTCGACGGCCCGTCAGCCATGTGACGAAACGAGTAAAATGCGCCGTTCGAATGCATTTTGCGGACGATGGTTGAACAGTTTGTTTTGAAAACAAATGCAGTATCGATCACTAGGTCGAGTACTGAATAAGAAATCTTAAATTATAACGTTTTAAATAGGCCTTGATAAAGGCCGGTTTGTTCTGATTTTTCGCCATCCCGGCGAGCCTTCCTTCAACGTGGAGCAGATGACGATCGGTGCGCCCGAGAGTCGGTGGGCGAGGCTACTCATCCCCCTCCTCGCGAATCCTCCTCGGTTCTCGGGTAGCCCGCTCGTATCTCTCGGGCGCCGTTTTCACCCGCTGGTCCTGAGAAAGTGTGGTGGCGGTGTTGGAAATAAGACACCGAACGTTATCCTGGAATTCTTTTATTGTAATGCTTCAAAAATCCTTAATCCAGCGACCCGGTGTGGCCGTAGCTCAGCGGGGTCGAGGAGCGTCTGGGGAGAGGTCCATCCGTCTCGGTGGGTCGGCCCGAAGCTCATGAAGAGGCGCGCTCGCCGTCTTTTATGCCGTTCGCCGCAGCAGCTCCGAACCCGGCGCGATAGGGGGGGAACTACGGCGGCGCGGTGCGCTGGTGGGGGCACCTACTCTCGGACCGGCTCTTGACTATATCCGAGAGCGCGGACCCGGACGAGAGCCCCCTTATATTTTTAAGGCGTTCTTTAATTTCTTTAGATTTCACTCGTAAGGCTCGCGAATTTTCGAGGGTAACATACTGACTGACGAATCTTAAATTGTATAAATCAGGGCGTAATTAGTATTTTGAATTCGTTAATAACCAAGCACATTTCAGGCTGATCGACGGCCGTAAGCCATGCACTGACACGAGTAAAATGCGCAATTTGAATGCAATTAACTGGCAGTAATTAAATAGTTTCTATTAAAATCAACTACAGTATCGATCCACGGATCAAGTACTGACCGAGGAATCTTAAATTGTATAAATCAGGGCGTAATTAGTATTTTTAATTCGTTAATAACCGAGCGCATTTAAGGCTGTTCGGCGACCCGTCAGCATGCGATGAAACGATTAAAATGCATCTTTCGAACGCATTTTACGGACGGTCGATGAGCAGTTTGTGTTAAAAACCAATACAGTACCGATCCTCAGATCAATTACTGACTGACGAATCTTAAATTGTATAAATCAGGGCGTAATTAGTATTTTTAATTCGTTAATAACCGAGCGCATTTAAGGCTGTTCGGCGACCCGTCAGCCATGCCATGAAACGAGTAAAATGCGCCGTTCGAATGCATTTTGCGGACGATGGTTGACCAGTTTGCATTGAAAGCCAATACAGTAACGATCCTTAGATCAATTACTAACTGACGAATCTTAAATTGTATAAATCAGGGCGTAATTAGTATTTTGAATTCGTTAATAACCGAGCGCATTTGAGGCTATTCGACGGCCCGTCAGCCATGTGACGAAACGAGTAAAATGCGCCGTTCGAATGCATTTTGCGGACGATGGTTGAACAGTTTGTTTTGAAAACAAATGCAGTATCGATCACTAGGTCGAGTACTGAATAAGAAATCTTAAATTATAACGTTTTAAATAGGCCTTGATAAAGCCGGTTTGTTCTGATTTTTCGCCATCCCGGCGAGCCTTCCTTCAACGTGGAGCAGATGACGATCGGTGCGCCCGAGAGTCGGTGGGCGAGGCTACTCATCCCCCTCCTCGCGAATCCTCCTCGGTTCTCGGGTAGCCCGCTCGTATCTCTCGGGCGCCGTTTTCACCCGCTGGTCCTGAGAAAGTGTGGTGGCGGTGTTGGAAATAAGACTACCGAACGTTATCCTGGAATTCTTTTATTGTAATGCTTCAAAAATCCCTGTATCCAGCGACCCGGTGTCGGCCGTAGCTCAGCGGGGTCGAGGAGCGTCTGGGGAGAGGTTCATCCGTCTCGGTGGGTCGGCACGAAGTCCCTGAAGAGGCGCGCTCGCCGTCTTTTATGCCGTTCGCCGCAGCAGCTCCGAACCCGGCGCGATAGTGGGGAAACTACGGCGGCGCGGTGCGCTGGTGGGGGCACCTACTCTCGGACCGGCTCTTGACTATATCCGAGAGCGCGGACTCGGACGAGAGCACCCTTATATTTTTAAGGCGTTCTTTAATTTCTTTAGATTTCACTCGTAAGGCTCGCGAATTTTCGAGGGTAACATACTGACTGACGAATCTTAAATTGTATAAATCAGGGCGTAATTAGTATTTTGAATTCGTTAATAACCAAGCACATTTCAGGCTGATCGACAGCCGTAAGCCATTCACTGACACGAGTAAAATGCGCATTTTGAATGCAATTAACTGGCAGTAATTAAATAGTTTCTATTAAAATCAACTACAGTATCGATCCACGGATCGAGTAATGACCGAGGAATCTTAAATTGTATAAATCAGGGCGTAATTAGTATTTTTAATTCGTTAATAACCGAGCGCATTTAAGGCTGTTCGGCGACCCGTCAGCATGCGATGAAACGATTAAAATGCATCTTTCGAACGGATTTTACGGACGGTCGATGAGCAGTTTGTGTTAAAAACCAATACAGTACCGATCCTCAGATCAATTACTGACTGACGATTCTTAAATTGTATAAATCAGGGCGTAATTAGTATTTTTAATTCGTTAATAACCGAGCGCATTTAAGGCTGTTCGGCGACCCGTCAGCATGCGATGAAACGATTAAAATGCATCTTTCGAACGCATTTTACGGACGGTCGATGAGCAGTTTGTGTTAAAAACCAATACAGTACCGATCCTCAGATCAATTACTGACTGACGAATCTTAAATTGTATAAATCAGGGCGTAATTAGTATTTTTAATTCGTTAATAACCGAGCGCATTTAAGGCTGTTCGGCGACCCGTCAGCCATGCGATGAAACGAGTAAAATGCGCCGTTCGAATGCATTTTGCGGACGATAATTCAACGATTTTGATTTATAACAAATACAGTATTGATCCTCAGACCGAGTATTGACCGAGGAATCCTAGATTGTTGAAATCAAGGCGTAATAAGTATTTTTAATTCGTTAATAACCGAACGCTTTTCAGTCTGTGCGACGGCCCGTAAGCCATACGCCGAATCGAGTAAAATGCGCCTTTCTAATGCATTTTGCGGACGATGGTTGAACATCGAAATTTCCGAATGTGTATCAATGCTTCTAGAGTCGTTTTTTCCGAAATTTCCGAGTGTGTACCAATGCTCCTACGGTCGATTATTTCAATATTCCCGAATGTGTACTAATGCTCCGGTCGTTTTTTTCGATATATTCAAATGTGTCCCACTGCTCCGAGGTTCGATTTTTTCGATATTTTCGATTGCGTACAACCGCATAAAGGGTTGATTTCTTAGAATTTTCGGATGTGTACCAATGATCCGAGTGTCGCTTTTATCTAAATTTCCTAGTGTGCAGTAATGCTTCTAGGGCTATTTTTTCGAAATTTCCGAATGTGTACTAATGCTTCTAGGTTTGTTTCTTCAAAATTTCAGAGTACGTACTACTACACCGGGGGCAATTTTAACAAAATTTCAATGTTTCTACCAATGCTTCGTGGGTAGATATTTTCGAAATTTCCGAAAGTATAGCAATGCTCCGGGTCGTTTTTTTCGATACTTTTGAATGATGTACGAATGCTTTTACATTCGATTTCTTTGATATTTCCGAATTTGTAGCAATTCTTTTAGGGTTGATCTTTTAGAAATTTCAGATTGTGTACCAATGCACCGGGGGCAAATTCAAGGTTAACCCATGGATTCTACTCTTTTTTGCGATGCAAACAAAGGCACATGAACAGAAATAGGCTGCCACATCGTGCATTGACGGGAGCTGCCGACGTTTGGGATCCTCGATATACGTGTACTGCTGATAAACTCGAGAATATTTCCGACAAGAAAAACTAAATTTCAAGGCTAACCCATGGATTTTACTCTATTTTGCCATGAGAACAATACCATATGAACAGAAATAGGCTACCAGACCGTGCATTGACTGGAGCTGCCGACGATTGGTCTTCGATATTCGTGTACTGCAGATAAACTCGTGAATATTTCCGAAAAGAAAACCCAAATTTCATGTCTAACCCATGGATTCTACTCTACTTAGCCATGCAAACAATGGCACATGTACAGAAATAGGCTGCTACATGGTGCATTGACGGGAGCTGCCGACGTTTCTCCTCGATCTACGTGTACTGCAGCTATAGTCGTGAATATTTCAGAAAAGAAAAACAAAATTTCAAGTCTAACCTATGGAATTTACTCTACTTAGCCATGCAAACAAAGGCATATGAACAGAAATAGGCTGCCACATCGTGCATTGACTGGAGCTGCCGACGATTGTCCTCGATCTACGTGTACTGCAGATAAACTCGTGAATATTTCCGAAAAGAAAACCTAAATTGCAAGGCTAACCCATGGATTCTACTCTATTCTGCGATGCAAACAAAGGCACATGAACAGAAATAGGCTGCCACATCGTGCAATGACGGGAGCTGCCGACGTTTGGTCTTCGATATTCGTGTACTGCAGATAAGCTCGTGAATATTTCCGAAAAGAAAACCCAAATTTCAAGTCTAACCCATGGATTCTACTCTATTTAGTCATGCAAACAATCCTGCATGAACAGAAATAGGCTACCAGAACGTGCATTGACTGGAGCTGCCGACGTTTCGTCTTCGATATTCGTGTACTGCAGATAAGCTCGTGAATATTTCCGAAAAGAAAACATAAATTGCAAGGCTAACCCATGGATTCTACTCTATTCAGCGATTCAAACAAAGGCATATGAACAGAAATAGGCTGCCACAGCGTGCAATGACGGGAGCTGCCGACGTTTGGGACCCTCGATATACGTGTACTGTAGATAAACTCGTGTATATTTCCGAAAAGAAAACCCAAATTTCAAGTCAAACCCATGGATTCAACTTTGTTTTGCCATGAAAACAATACTATATGAACAAAAATAGGCTGCCACATCGTGCATTGACGACGGGAGCTGCCGACGTTTGGGATACTCGATATACGTGTACTGCAGATAAGCTCGGGAATGTTTCCGAAAAGAAAACCCAAATTTCAAGGCTATCCCATGGATTCTACTCTATTTAGGAATGCAAACAAAGGCACATGAACAGAAATAGGCTGCCACATCGTGCATTAACGGGAGCTGCCGACGTTTGTCCTCGATGTACGTGTACTGCAGATAAACTCGTGAATATTTCCGAAAACAAAACTCAAATTTCAAGTCTAACCCATGGATTCTACTCTATTTAGCCATGCAAACAAGGGCACATGAACAGAAATAGGCTGCCACATCGTGCATTAACGGGAGCTGCTGACGTTTGTCCTCGATATACGTGTACTGCAGCTAAACTTGTGAATATTTCCGAAAAGAAAATCCAAATTACAAGTCAAACCCATGGATTCTACTTTGTTTTGCCATGAAAACAATACTATATGAACAAAAATAGGCTGCCACATCGTGCATTGACGACGGGAGCTGCCGACGTTTGGGATACTCGATATACGTGTACTGCAGATAAGCTCGTGAATGTTTCCGAAAAGAAAACCCAAATTTCAAGGCTATCCCATGGATTCTACTCTATTCTGCCATGCAAACAAAGGCACATGAACAGAAATAGGCTGCCACAAAGTGCAATGACGGGAGCTGCCGAAGTTTGGGATCCTCGATATACGTGTACCGCAGATAAACTCGTAAATATTTCCGAAAAGAAAACCCAAATTTCAAGGCTAACCCATGGATTCTACTCTATTTGACCGTGAGAACAATACTATATAAACAGAAAAAGGCTGCCACAGCGTGCAATGACGGGAGCTGCCAACGTTTGGGACCCTCGATATACGTGTACCGCAGATAAACTCGAGAATATTTCCGAAAAGAAAACCCAAAGATCAAAGCTAACCCATGGATTCTACTCTATTTTGCGATGCAAATAAAGGTAAATGAACAGACATGGGCTGCAACATCGTGCATTGATGGCAGCTGCCGACGTTTTTCCTCGAAATATGTGTACTGCAGCTAAACTCGTGAATATTTCCGAAATGAAAACCCAATTTTCAAGGCTAACCCATGGATTCTACTTTAATTTGACATGCAAACAAAGGCACATGAAGAGAAATAGGCTGCCACGTCGTGAATGTGATGGGAGCTGCCGACGCTTGTCCTCGATATACGTGTAATGCAGCTAAACTCGTGAATATTTCCGAAAGATAACCCATATTTCAAGGATAACCCATGGCTTCTACTCTATTTTGCCGTCAAAACAATGCTATATAAACGGAAATAGGCAGCCGGAACGTGCATTAACGGGAGCTGCCGACGTTTGTCCTCGATATACGTGTACTGCAGATAAACTCGTGAATATTTCCGAAAAGAAAACCCATATTTCAAGGCTAACCCATGGATTCTACTCTATTTAGCCATGCAAACAATACTATATGAACAGAAATAGGCTGCCACATCGTGCATTGACGGGAGCTGCCGACGCTTGTCCTCGATATACGTGTACTGCAGATAAACTCGTGAATATTTCCGGAAAGATAACCCATATTTCAAGGCTAACCCAGTGGATTCTACTCTATTTAGCCATGCAAATAATCCTACATGAAGAGAAATAGGCTGCCACATCGTGCATTGACGGGAGCTGCCGACGTTTGTCCTCGATATACGTGTACTGCAGATAAACTCGTGAATATTTCCGGAAAGATAACCCATATTTCAAGGCGAACCCATGGATTCTACTCTATTTTGCCATCAAAACAATACTATATAAACGGAAATAGGCTGCCACAACGTGCATTGACGGGAGGGCTCTGCCGACGTTTGTCCTCGATATACGTGTACTGCAGATAAACTCGATGAATATTTCCGAAAAGATAACCCATATTTCAAGGCTAACCCATGGATTCTACTCTATTTAGCCATGCGAACAATGCTATATGAAATAAATAGGCTGCCACATCGTGCATTGACGGGAGCTGCCGACGTTTGTCCTCGATATACGTGTACTGCAGATAAACTCGTGAATATTTCCGAAAAGAGAACCCAAATTACAAGTCTCACCCATGAATGCTACTTTATTTTGCCATGCAAACAATGCTACATGAACTAAAATAGGCTGCCACATCGTGCATTGACGGGAGCTGCCGACGCTTGTCCTCGATATACGTGTACTGCAGATAAACTCGTGAATATTTCCGAAAAGAAAAGCCATATTTCAAGTCTAGCCCATTAATGCTACTTTATTTTTCCGTGCAAACAATCCTACATGAACTAAAATAGGCTGCCACATCGTACATTGACGGTAGCTGCCGACGTTTCTCCTTGATCTACGTTTACTGCAGCTATAGTCGTGAATATTTCAGAAAAGAAAACCTAAATTGCAAGGCTAACCCATGGATTCTACTCTATTTTGCCATGCACACAATGATACATGAATTAAATCGGCTGCCATATCGTGCTTTGACGGGAGCTGCCGACGTTTGTCCTCCATATACCTGTACTGCAGATAAACTCGTTAGTATTTCCGAAAAGATAACCCAAATTTCAAGTCTAGCCCATGAATGCTACTTTCTTTTTCCGTGCAAACAATGCTACATGAACTAAAATAGGCTGCCACATCGTACATTGACGGTAGCCTTACCTATTCTTGGTCTTTCCTGGCCTCGTTGACTCCCGTCGAGATCCGGCGGCTCGGCGGCACGTCTGGTGCAAATTGTTCCCCGTTGGGTGTTTGGCCTTGAGAAAGGCCGATTGTTCAAAATATAGTAGTCGAGGCAGAATAGCCTAACGTTTTAAATAGGCCTTGATAAAGGTCGGATTGTTCTGATTTTTCGTCATCCGGGCGAGCCTTCCTTCAACACGGAGCAGATGACGATCGGTGCGCCCGAGAGTCGGTGGGCGAGGCTACTCAGCCCCCTCCTCGCGAAACCTCCTCGGTTCTCGGGTAGCCCGCTCGTATCTCTCGGGCGCCGTTTTCACCCGCTGGTCCTGAGAAAGTGTGGTGGCGGTGTTGGAAATAAGACACCAAACGTTATCCTGGAATTCTTTTATTGTAATGCTTCAAAAATCCTTAATCCAGCGACCCGGTGTGGCCGTAGCTCAGCGGGGTCGAGGAGCGTCTGGGGAGAGGTCCATCCGTCTCGGTGGGTCGGCCCGAAGCTCATGAAGAGGCGCGCTCGCCGTCTTTTATGCCGTTCGCCGCAGCAGCTCCGAACCCGGCGCGATAGGGGGGGAACTACGACGGCGCGGTGCGCTGGTGGGGGCACCTACTCTCGGACCGGCTCTTGACTATATCCGAGAGCGCGGACCCGGACGAGAGCCCCCTTATATTTTTAAGGCGTTCTTTAATTTCTTTAGATTTCACTCGTAAGGCTCGCGAATTTTCGAGGGTAACATACTGACTGACGAATCTTAAATTGTATAAATCAGGGCGTAATTAGTATTTTGAATTCGTTAATAACCAAGCACATTTCAGGCTGATCGACGGCCGTAAGCCATGCACTGACACGAGTAAAATGCGCAATTTGAATGCAATTAACTGGCAGTAATTAAATAGTTTCTATTAAAATCAACTACAGTATCGATCCACGGATCAAGTACTGACCGAGGAATCTTAAATTGTATAAATCAGGGCGTAATTAGTATTTTTAATTCGTTAATAACCGAGCGCATTTAAGGCTGTTCGGCGACCCGTCAGCATGCGATGAAACGATTAAAATGCATCTTTCGAACGCATTTTACGGACGGTCGATGAGCAGTTTGTGTTAAAAACCAATACAGTACCGATCCTCAGATCAATTACTGACTGACGAATCTTAAATTGTATAAATCAGGGCGTAATTAGTATTTTTAATTCGTTAATAACCGAGCGCATTTAAGGCTGTTCGGCGACCCGTCAGCCATGCGATGAAACGAGTAAAATGCGCCGTTCGAATGCATTTTGCGGACGATGGTTGACCAGTTTGCATTGAAAGCCAATACAGTAACGATCCTTAGATCAATTACTAACTGACGAATCTTAAATTGTATAAATCAGGGCGTAATTAGTATTTTGAATTCGTTAATAACCGAGCGCATTGAGGCTATTCGACGGCCCGTCAGCCATGTGACGAAACGAGTAAAATGCGCCGTTCGAATGCATTTTGCGGACGATGGTTGAACAGTTTGTTTTGAAAACAAATGCAGTATCGATCACTAGGTCGAGTACTGAATAAGAAATCTTAAATTATAACGTTTTAAATAGGCCTTGATAAAGGCCGGTTTGTTCTGATTTTTCGCCATCGCCGAAAAGAAAAGCCATATTTCAAGTCTAGCCCATTAATGCTACTTTATTTTTCCGTGCAAACAATCCTACATGAACTAAAATAGGCTGCCACATCGTACATTGACGGTAGCTGCCGACGTTTCTCCTTGATCTACGTTTACTGCAGCTATAGTCGTGAATATTTCAGAAAAGAAAACCTAAATTGCAAGGCTAACCCATGGATTCTACTCTATTTTGCCATGCACACAATGATACATGAATTAAATCGGCTGCCATATCGTGCTTTGACGGGAGCTGCCGACGTTTGTCCTCCATATACCTGTACTGCAGATAAACTCGTTAGTATTTCCGAAAAGATAACCCAAATTTCAAGTCTAGCCCATGAATGCTACTTTCTTTTTCCGTGCAAACAATGCTACATGAACTAAAATAGGCTGCCACATCGTACATTGACGGTAGCCTTACCTATTCTTGGTCTTTCCTGGCCTCGTTGACTCCCGTCGAGATCCGGCGGCTCGGCGGCACGTCTGGTGCAAATTGTTCCCCGTTGGGTGTTTGGCCTTGAGAAAGGCCGATTGTTCAAAAATATAGTAGTCGAGGCAGAATAGCCTAACGTTTTAAATAGGCCTTGATAAAGGTCGGATTGTTCTGATTTTTCGTCATCCGGGCGAGCCTTCCTTCAACACGGAGCAGATGACGATCGGTGCGCCCGAGAGTCGGTGGGCGAGGCTACTCAGCCCCCTCCTCGCGAATCCTCCTCGGTTCTCGGGTAGCCCGCTCGTATCTCTCGGGCGCCGTTTTCACCCGCTGGTCCTGAGAAAGTGTGGTGGCGGTGTTGGAAATAAGACACCGAACGTTATCCTGGAATTCTTTTATTGTAATGCTTCAAAAATCCTTAATCCAGCGACCCGGTGTGGCCGTAGCTCAGCGGGGTCGAGGAGCGTCTGGGGAGAGGTCCATCCGTCTCGGTGGGTCGGCCCGAAGCTCATGAAGAGGCGCGCTCGCCGTCTTTTATGCCGTTCGCCGCAGCAGCTCCGAACCCGGCGCGATAGGGGGGGAACTACGGCGGCGCGGTGCGCTGGTGGGGGCACCTACTCTCGGACCGGCTCTTGACTATATCCGAGAGCGCGGACCCGGACGAGAGCCCCCTTATATTTTTAAGGCGTTCTTTAATTTCTTTAGATTTCACTCGTAAGGCTCGCGAATTTTCGAGGGTAACATACTGACTGACGAATCTTAAATTGTATAAATCAGGGCGTAATTAGTATTTTGAATTCGTTAATAACCAAGCACATTTCAGGCTGATCGACGGCCGTAAGCCATGCACTGACACGAGTAAAATGCGCAATTTGAATGCAATTAACTGGCAGTAATTAAATAGTTTCTATTAAAATCAACTACAGTATCGATCCACGGATCAAGTACTGACCGAGGAATCTTAAATTGTATAAATCAGGGCGTAATTAGTATTTTTAATTCGTTAATAACCGAGCGCATTTAAGGCTGTTCGGCGACCCGTCAGCATGCGATGAAACGATTAAAATGCATCTTTCGAACGCATTTTACGGACGGTCGATGAGCAGTTTGTGTTAAAAAACCAATACAGTACCGATCCTCAGATCAATTACTGACTGACGAATCTTAAATTGTATAAATCAGGGCGTAATTAGTATTTTTAATTCGTTAATAACCGAGCGCATTTAAGGCTGTTCGGCGACCCGTCAGCCATGCGATGAAACGAGTAAAATGCGCCGTTCGAATGCATTTTGCGGACGATGGTTGACCAGTTTGCATTGAAAGCCAATACAGTAACGATCCTTAGATCAATTACTAACTGACGAATCTTAAATTGTATAAATCAGGGCGTAATTAGTATTTTGAATTCGTTAATAACCGAGCGCATTTGAGGCTATTCGACGGCCCGTCAGCCATGTGACGAAACGAGTAAAATGCGCCGTTCGAATGCATTTTGCGGACGATGGTTGAACAGTTTGTTTTGAAAACAAATGCAGTATCGATCACTAGGTCGAGTACTGAATAAGAAATCTTAAATTATAACGTTTTAAATAGGCCTTGATAAAGGCCGGTTTGTTCTGATTTTTCGCCATCCCGGCGAGCCTTCCTTCAACGTGGAGCAGATGACGATCGGTGCGCCCGAGAGTCGGTGGGCGAGGCTACTCATCCCCCTCCTCGCGAATCCTCCTCGGTTCTCGGGTAGCCCGCTCGTATCTCTCGGGCGCCGTTTTCACCCGCTGGTCCTGAGAAAGTGTGGTGGCGGTGTTGGAAATAAGACACCGAACGTTATCCTGGAATTCTTTTATTGTAATGCTTCAAAAATCCTTAATCCAGCGACCCGGTGTGGCCGTAGCTCAGCGGGGTCGAGGAGCGTCTGGGGAGAGGTCCATCCGTCTCGGTGGGTCGGCCCGAAGCTCATGAAGAGGCGCGCTCGCCGTCTTTTATGCCGTTCGCCGCAGCAGCTCCGAACCCGGCGCGATAGGGGGGGAACTACGGCGGCGCGGTGCGCTGGTGGGGGCACCTACTCTCGGACCGGCTCTTGACTATATCCGAGAGCGCGGACCCGGACGAGAGCCCCCTTATATTTTTAAGGCGTTCTTTAATTTCTTTAGATTTCACTCGTAAGGCTCGCGAATTTTCGAGGGTAACATACTGACTGACGAATCTTAAATTGTATAAATCAGGGCGTAATTAGTATTTTGAATTCGTTAATAACCAAGCACATTTCAGGCTGATCGACGGCCGTAAGCCATGCACTGACACGAGTAAAATGCGCAATTTGAATGCAATTAACTGGCAGTAATTAAATAGTTTCTATTAAAATCAACTACAGTATCGATCCACGGATCAAGTACTGACCGAGGGAATCTTAAATTGTATAAATCAGGGCGTAATTAGTATTTTTAATTCGTTAATAACCGAGCGCATTTAAGGCTGTTCGGCGACCCGTCAGCATGCGATGAAACGATTAAAATGCATCTTTCGAACGCATTTTACGGACGGTCGATGAGCAGTTTGTGTTAAAAACCAATACAGTACCGATCCTCAGATCAATTACTGACTGACGAATCTTAAATTGTATAAATCAGGGCGTAATTAGTATTTTTAATTCGTTAATAACCGAGCGCATTTAAGGCTGTTCGGCGACCCGTCAGCCATGCGATGAAACGAGTAAATGCGTCCGTTCGAATGCATTTT
>JACCIE010000210.1:0-48406 GCA_018906755.1 Sycophaga agraensis | reverse complement strand
TCAAGCGGAGCAGCAGGACCCCTATCTGGGGGGCGAGGGGCCCGCGCGCGGCCGCGGTTCAGCGAGTCGCCCGTGCGATGCCGCGGCGCGCCCCGATCTCCCGCATCCGACGCGGGGGAGTCAGCTGACCACCGCACACGGCGGAGAGTGAGGCGGGACAGCTCCCGTTCGCATAGCCCTTTGGGAAGAACCTCCTGCGAACGACGACATCGCCGGAGATCATACTCCCGCGAGGACGACCGGCGGCGCGAAGTCCGAACGCGACCGCCGCGTGACAGTGACAGCGGCCGAGAAGCCCGGCCGCGCGCACGTGACGACCGATCTAGGACGGCACATATTTCCCCCCACTTGCGACGTGAAAGGCGTAGAGTAGTCGAGCCGAGAGAGGAAGGGAGACAGAGTAGGTACCGACGCGCACATGTTTCTCCGGATAGCGAGGACGAGCGGCGTGACCGCCGGGAGTATCACAGCCGCTGGCACGACGACCGCCAGTTCGAGAGACGCGGCAGCCGCCGAGATCGCGACCGTAGCCAAGGGCCGCGATATCCCTTCGCGCGGGATGAATGGAGTCACTCGAGCGGCAGTGACGGGACCGAATCGGACGAGGGAGAGCTCGACGTCACGATACGGACGACGCGAACGCCTGCCCGCCGCACCCGAGGCCGCGCGCGGTACAATGACACCTGGGCGTGTCTAAAAATGCTGCGCGACTTCAGGCTCCAGTTTGCGGGCCAGACGCAAGAGAACGCGGAAACGTTCCTTGACAGGTTAGACGCGTGCCGCCGCAGCTCTAATTTTGAGGACGAAGACCTCCTTGAAGCCATCCCCGCCATATTATCGGGACGGGCGAATCAATGGTTCCGCGGGAACCAGGAGGACTTAACGTCCTGGAGGGCCTTCGTCAAGGCATTTCGAAATAAATTCTGCGTGCGGCTGACAGAATCGGAGCTCTACGAGGAGCTGCGCGTGCGAACGCAGGCGAAAGGAGAGAAAATCTCCGATTACCTCACCTGCCGCCGCTATATCTATCGCCAGTTCCGGGAAAAGTCCCTCGCTCCGGCGGCAACTAGAGGCATCGTTCCGCGGCCTGCTGCCCGAATATCGGGAAGCAATGCGACGCGAAACCGATAGACTCATACGCTACGATGCAGAGACTCGGCGAGGCATACGAGCGTAAAGAGGATCGCCGCTCGAGATATGTACCGCCGCCGGCCCATATGCGATGTCAGAGGCGAATCCCATTATAAGCCGCAAGAAGGTCGCCGGGCTAGAAGGAATGGCTGAAATTTTGAGCTCCCCCGCGAGCAGTGGAAGCGGGGGCGGCAAGGAAGCCTAAAACAAAGCCACCGAAGGCGAAGAAAACGCGTGGCCGGGCGAACCTCCACGACGGAGGAGGAGACCGATGGGCGCGTATCTGGGGGGAAGTCTAGCGCGCGCCGCAGCAGGCTATCCCAAGCGGCGGAGAGGCAGGTAGCAGCGCTAGAGCACGGACGCGGGGCGCAGCCGGGTAGAGGACCGCCGAGCAGACCGCTTATACCTGGAGCGGTCTCGAACGCGGACACCGCGCGCCCGGTCAGCAACGCCGGTGGGAGCGGGTCGCCAAGCGGCGTATCCGCCGCGGCCGGACGACTTTGTGCAGTACCCCCCCGCTAGGCGCACGGGGTCATCAACGAGGCCCGGGCGCCTATGTACAGCCGCCAGCGCCGTATGGGAGCCAACCGGTGCCACCTCTGGCCCCGTCGAGACAGCAGTATAACCCGTACGGGCAGCTCCGCCGCAATACGGCCAGGCCTGGCTAAGCCCGCGGGGAGCCACCTTCCCTCAGCAAAGGGAAGGCGGTCAGCTGTCGGTGCCGCGACGCAACCCACCCGCGCCATTCTACGGTGCGTGCCATGGGTGCGGAGCTGTCGGGCACCCTATCGCGCTCTGCCCGGCCCGGCAATGTTACAGTTGCCTCCAGTGGGGCCACTTTGCGAGTCGCTGCCCGCAGGCGCCAGCGTGGGGAAATCCCCAGCCACCGCCCGCACCTGAACCGCCGTTCGCGGCCGGGTCGGGAAACGAGCGGGGCCGTGGCCACCGAAGCCCCGTGGCTACGAGCGCGCCAGCGCAGGGGCTGTCGCGAGGAGCTCCGCGCCCCGGCCAGGCCTAAGTGCCCGGCCGCGGCCCCAGCCGAGCCCGGCGGCCGAGCCCGCCGCCCGAGCCGGCACGGGTAACGAGTCGACGAGGTCGACGGCGACGTGTCGCGAGAGTAGGCGTAGAAGGGAGAGAAGGGAGAACGGAGAGATAATAGGAGAAAGGAGAAGTAGTGACGTGAAGAAAGTCGTGAGGGTAGGCCTAGAGCCGCGCGAGGCGAGAAGGAAATGCGGACGCGCGCGAACCCGCACCGGGGAACATGCGAGACATGCATTCGTCTCCCGAAGCCCCGCGGCACCGGCCGAAGCGACCGGCGGGAGAGGCCGAGACAGCCGCGTGAAGTCAGGAGGCGAGGTAGAGAGAAGAGAGCCGGTCGGGAGGGGAGCCCAGGCGGCTCTCCTCGACCGCCGGCGCGCGTTCGGGACGGGGAGGTCGATAGGAGTAAAGGCGCGATAAAGAAACAATTACAACCCGGAGACGACAATCGGACAGTAGCGAGGAGGACACTGATCCGCGAAATTTCAGAAGTTACCTTGCAGAGCTGGGGAATGGAGAAGGGCGACATGATCGTGACGGAGGAGCGGAGCGAGAGAGAGAAAGAAATTGAGAACGGCGGGTGCGGGGGCGAGCTGCACGGAGCGTCGGAAGCGACCCCGCGCACCGCACCTCCGACCGCCGATCAGCTGAGACGAGACGGCGCCAGCTGTCCCCCAACCCGAGCCCGGAAAATACTGACCGGCGTAGCGCGGAGCGGCAGCGGCGACAAACAGCCAGGGAATCATAAGCCCGCGGAAGCCACCACGGCTAAGACCCTGAGCGAGGTCGTGACAGAGTTTGTACGAGAGAGAGGACAGATCGGAGCGAGGGCTAAAACGCGAAGCCGACGAGCCGACGGTAAAGCGACCCCTCCTCCGGTCGGAGTTTTGTGTGCGTTTGAAGGCCTTGCTTTTCTGTGTTGTGTCTTTTTTGTTTGTTTGGTTTGAGTTTTTTTCTTTTTTCGTTGATTCTGTGCGGTTTGATGTGAGCCCGACGAGCCGACGGTCGATAGCGACCCCTCCTCAGTGTCGGAGTCCCAACTTGGGGGGGGGGGAGGTCGCCGGCCACCGTCCTGCGAAAGAGATAGCAGTGTAGCGGGAGACCAGCCGCAAGTACCTTGCGGTCGAGTTAGGCGGGGTCACATACAGAGCCCTGGTGGACACGGGAGCCCAGATAACTGTAGTCGGGCCGGAGGTCGCCCGGCAGTTCCAAGCCCGGTTGCGGCCGGCCGATACCGTCCTTCGTTCGGTACTCGGCACCACCACGAAGCCGCTTGGAACGCTGAGACTAACCCTGGAAGTGGACGGGAAAGTTAGCGCGATCCAGGCGCTAGCAATGGACAGCCTTGAAAACGAGATGATACTGGGGATCGATTTCCTCCAGCATTTCGACCTGGTAGTCTGGGCATCGAGGGGTGCCTGGAGAGCCGGGAAGGGCCGCTGGCGAGGCTTCCTGGAATCGGGCGGAACCTCCCCGCAAATCCACGCGGAATGCGCCGGGATAGTTGAATTAAAAGACGAGCAGAAGAGACGGCTGGATGAGCTGGTAAACCGCCTACTGCCCGAGTCGACACCGCGACTTGGCCTCACGACGCTGACCGAGCACTACATTGATGTGCAGGGTGCCCCGCCGATCCGCCACCGAGCCCGTCGCATGTCGCCGCGGATGCTAGAAGTCGCTCGTGCAGAGGTAAACAGCATGCTGGAGGCCGGAGTAATTGAGCGGTCGTCAAGCGAGTGGAGTAGCGCGCCGGTCCTGCTGAAAAAGTCGGACGGGACCTACCGCTTTTGTGTAGACTACCGCAACGTAAACCGAGCGACGAGACGTGACGCATATCCCATCCCCCGAATGGAGTCGATTCTCGATAAGCTGCGGCATGCGCAATATTTATCGACGATCGACTTGAAGCAAGCCTATTTCCAGGTCCCGATGGAGCGGTCGAGCCGAAAATATACGGCGTTCGCCGTCCCGGGCCTGGGGCTATTCCATTTTAATCGGCTTCCATTCGGTCTGATGAATGCGCCCATGACCTTTCAAAGGCTGATGGATGCGCTCTTCGGGCCCGAATTCGAGCCGCACATATTCGGGTATTTAGATGACATAGTAGTCGCAACGGCAGACTTTGAGGAGCATATTACATGGCTCGAGTTCGTAATCGCGCGCCTGAATGCGGCAGGGCTAGCCATCAATCGCAGTAAGTGCGAGTTCGGTCGGACTCAGGTAACTTACCTAGGCTTCCGCCTCGACCGCGACGGGCTGAGGCCGGCACCTGATAGAGTCGCGCCAGTACTGGACTACCCTCCCCCGCAGAATATCAAAGAGCTGCGCCGATTTCTCGGGATGGTGGGGTGGTACTCGCGATTCATTGAGGGGGACTCGGACCTCAAGCAGCCGCTGGTGAAGCTCCTACGCACGGGCGAGACGTGACGTTGGGGCGAAAGCGAACAGGCAGCGTTCGAGAAGCTCAAGGCCGCGCTATCGGAAGCTCCAGTACTCGCGCGGCCGGACTTCTCGCGGCCGTTCGTGATACAGTGTGACGCGAGCAGTGGAGCAATTGGAGCCGTACTCACACAGGAGTTCGAGGACGGGGAGCACCCGATCACGTACCTCAGTCGCGTGTTGACCAGCGCCGAGCGCAACTATACGACGACGGAGCGTGAGTGCTTAGCCATAGTGTGGGCTATCCAAAAACTCCGCCCGTATGTCGAAGGTTACCCGTTTCAGGTTATAACAGACCACAGCGCGCTAAAGTGGCTGCGCAATCTGAAAGAGCCGACCGGGCGGCTGGCGAGATGGGCCCTCGAACTCCAGCAATGGGATTTCGAGGTGATCCACCGCAAGGGAGCCCTACACCAGGTCCCCGACGCCCTCTCGCGAATTTTCGACGAGGAGGTGTGTGTCGGGGCACTGGAGACGCAAGCAGACGAGTGGTATTTGCGCCGGAAGAGAGAGGTAGAGGAGACCCCGTCGAAGTTCCCCGCGTGGCGTGTCGAGAACGGCATCTTATACCATTACCGTCCCGACCGATTGCTTGACCCGATACGGCCTCCCGAGGAGGGCTGGCGCCTAGTCGTGCCCATAGAACACCGCGGTCGAGTGCTGAATGACGCACACGGGCAAGCATCGTCCGGACACTTGGGCGTAGACAAGACGTACAGCCGCGTGGCGAGTGAGTACTACTGGCCCGGCATACAGCACGACGTACACCACTATGTTCGCGCGTGCCAGGAGTGCCAGCAGTACAAAGTGTCGCAGGCAGGGCCGCAGGGGCTCATGGGGACACGCATGGTGGAAGGTCCGTGGGTCGTGGTCGCGGCCGACCTCATGGAATTCCCCCGGAGTAAGCGGGGAAAGAAATACCTGATCGTTTATCAGGATCTGTTCACCCGATACGTAGAGCTCCGGGCCGTAGCCTCCGCCGACGCGAAAGCCGTGGTGGAATCCCTGGCCGATTTGATAATTTTCCGCTGGGGAACCCCGACGTATTTATTGACGGATAACGGGCGTGAATTTGCGAACGCGACGCTCGGGAAATACCTCGAGGAAAACGGAATCCGCCATGCAACCACGCCGCCATATCACCCGCAGGCGAATCCGGTGGAGCGCACGAACCGCACTCTAAAAACAATGATTGCGACGTTCGTGCGAGAGGATCACCGCGAGTGGGACCGACATCTCCCGGAATTTCGCCAAGCAATAAATACCGCCGTGCAAGCGACCACAAAGGTTTCGCCGGCGTTTCTGAACCTCGGGCGAAATCCGCCGCCCGTGAAAAGTCTACGTCGTGAAGTTGAAGGCGCGCGGACGGTCGTGAAAATTTCCGAAGGGACGTGGGCAGATCGGGTAGGGCGACTAGAGGCGTTGAGGGACATAGTGCGGAGCTCGATTGAGAAGGAGCAAGCGCGACAGGCTCAGCATTATAACCGGGGAAGACGTGACGTGAAATATTTCGTAGGCGACAAGGTGATGCGGAGAACACATGTGCTGTCGAACGCGGCAAACCACTTCTCGGCTAAGCTCGCACCGAAATTCGAGGGGCCGTGCACGATAATTGAGGAACTCTCGCCGACCGTTTATCGAATTCGACGTGACGATGATGGCCGCGACGCGAAGGTGCCTGTTTCTCAGCTGAAACGATATCTCCCGCCCCGCCAATCCGGAGTGCGGTCGAGGAAGTGACGCGACAGGTTTTTGTTGATTCCAGATGTACCGGCGAGGCAGTGGGAGAGGAACCCGAGGACAACAGGCAAGGGGACACCGGCCTTTCCCGGCCTTCCAACTACCCTTTGGCTGCCCGCTCCTCCCAGCTCGAGAGGACCCCAGGGGCGAGCCCTGGTGGATTGGAGAGGAGGCGAACGAGCCTCAAGGGATCCGCGAGGTTCCGCCCAGCTCTCCTCCAGCGGCCACCAGCGGGTTGTCGAGCTCGCCGGCGCAGGAGGGAAAGCCCTTCTTGCTATCCGAGTTGTGGCGAGAGCTCGGCCCGCCGTTGAACCGGGAGACTCAAGGGGCCCGGCAAGCGGGCCGCTCGGTCGAAGCGACGGAGGCCGACGTGGCGAGGCCACCCCGGGAGCCCACCAGCCCGGAGAGTCCGCCTCAGGTCCGAGCAGCCCCACCCGCTCCATCCGAGGGTCCGCCTCAGACCCGAGCAGCCCCGCCCGCTTCACCTGAGGGCAGGACCGACACGCCGGTCGTGATAGCCGGGCGCGGCAGGGCGCGCCGCCGAAGCGAGAATCTTCCAACCCGACCGGGAGACAGCGGAAGGGACCGGCCGAACATCGCGCACGCCGCACCCATATCGCTCGGTGCTCCGGCGAGAGAAGCGTAGGTGCCACCAACGGAGTCCTGCGGCCGGCGGAGATGGCGCCGCCGACCCGACCGCTGCCTCAGGTACAGAGAGTACCACCCCGGCGGAGTCAAGATAGAAGCCCGCCGTCTACTGAATCGGCGGTCGCCTCCGCGACGCACGGAGGGACAGACGGCTCTCCGCACCCTGACTGGGTGCCGGTGAGGGTGGCTGTCTCCACCGCTGAAGCCGAGCAACGGCAGAGAGAGGAGATGCGCGGATGGGAGGAGACCCGCCTCCGCCTCCAGCGGGGGAGGAGAAGGCCCCAGGAGCCCCAGGGGTCGCGGAAATCCCGACGCAGCAGGCGCAGCCCGCGCTCGGGGAGACGGCAGCTGCAGCTCGACGACTACGTCGGGGCGAGGTCTCCCAGCCCCCACAGAGAGCAGAGTACGCCGTCCGCCATCCCGGAGTGCCGCCCCCGTCAGGACGCCCGACCGGTCGCGGCAGAGAGCGCCGCGGCCCCAGTACCAGGTCCCACGGAGGCGCCGGCCTTCGCCGGACGCTGCTCGCGGTGGGACGTACCGCCGCCGTCCCGAGAAGCCACCCGAAGGGAAGTCACCAGGGAGGAAGGGCGAGAGGAACATGCCCCAACCACCTTCGCCATGCGCTACCACGGGCGGTTATTCGGAGGGCTTACCGGCATACCAACTGACAGCAGCGTTGACCCGCCCGCACGCTGCTGCTTCAACTGCTGGAGACACGGCCACCGACTATCCGAATGCCCGGAGCCACTGACAACCCGGGCCTACTGCACCAACTGCGGGCGGAGGGACGTAGTCCTCCCGCAATGCCCTCGATGCCGCGAAGCATATAAGGCCACGGGGGCGAGCTCCACGGTGCGCCCAGGTCGACTGCGACCAGCGACAGCAAGACCGCCGTCACCGCCGCCGCCCTCCTCCACGCCCATGGTGCAGGGCTGGCGTCAGAGTAGGAACGGGGACAGCCCGGCCCCCGCTATCCGAGGAGCGATTAGTCGCCGAGGCTCGGCGACGGAGGAACCGCCCCGGAAGAGGGCAGCCGCAGCCAGCAGTGCCGGAGAAGGAGAGACGATGAGGGGACGAGACGGAGCCGAGGACGAAGACGGGGACGCGCCCGGAGGAGCCTTGGGGACAACCCTCAAGCAGCCGCAGCCCCAGCAAGGCGGTCGAGAGGTAGGGCGGGAGCCCGCACGAGAAAGTGCGGTCAGGCCCATCGCACCACAATCCACGCCAGCCGCTGACGGGCCCGCGCGGAATAGTCGCTTGTGGGGACTGGTGCCCCATTTGGATAGGCTCCCCGAGGCGCTGCAAACCCAGATAGTGCAGCGCTTGATGGAGGACGAGGAGGAAGACCGGAAGAAGAGAGGAATGAGAGAGTAGAAAAGCACCAGAGAGAAGAAGAGAGACGGACTAGAGGGCCTAGAGGTCTAGAGGACACCGCGACGCGACGAACTAAGAAAGGGCAAGCGAAAGCCCGAGGTAATGTCGGGATCGCGTGAGAAATGTGTGGAGCGAACAGGAGGAGCAGGACAGTCTGGGTCGCGAGGACGCGTTCGCGTCGGAGAGGGAAAGAAATGTTAACATAAGGCAATGCCGAGTAGCGCGAGGAATAACCGACGATCTATGTAAATGTCAAAGGAAATGTATTAAGCGAATTATTAAAGAGCGATGGATGCTAGTCGAAAGAGAAGGAAAACTTGAGTGTAAGTAACTGGAGATAGGGAGCAGGGGGGAGGAAGAGAGTATCGAACCCAGTTACCGGCGGGCGACCGTCAGCCAGCAGGCATAGTCCGGCGGCCCACTCCGCAAGGGAGTGCACCGGCGTGGGGGGGGGGGGGGGGGGAGTGTGACGTGTGTCACAGGGAGAAAGAAGGCGGGAGACTGTAACGCGTAGCCGCCGTGCGACCTCCGTGCGCGCCGAAAAACGAGCGAGAATCGTCGGGGGGGGTAAGAGTCGGTTTGGGCACAGAAGTCCGGCCCGAGCACGTAGGCGAGCGGCGGGCGCAGGCCGCCGAGGATAGGATAAGCCTGACCCGCGCAATGCTGCTAGCCGGCAGCCGCGGCAACACCGCCTCGAGAGGAAGGCGACGTGACCGGCGGGCGGTGGCATCGGCCATCTTGAAGAAAGCCGGCCGGCGCGATTGCCGCCGCTGCCGGACGGCCGCCGGGAGGAGGAGGAGAGCGCGGGGGGGCCAGCCTGCGGCCGCCTAGCCGCGCCGCCGCCGAAAATTCGGAAAAGACAAAGGGCCCGCGCGGTGGTCAACGCCCGGCTCGACAAATTAGAAGGAGACGTTAGCGTGAGCAGACGTAAGCAGAGATTTTTGATTGAGACGGGAGAGCGAGAAGACGTGAAGAAGAGACGAAGTCGAGACGTTGAGGCGAAAAGACCTAAGAAGAGATTAGAAGGAGACGTTAGCGTGAGCAGACGTAAGCAGAGATTTTTGATTAAGACGGGAGAGCGAGAAGACGTGAAGAAGAGACGAAGTCGAGACGTTGAGGCGAAAAGACCTAAGAAGAGATTAGAAAGAGAAGTAGCGGGAGAAGACGGAGGAAGAGATCAGAGCGGCAGATGGTGAAGCGCAAGGACGCACCGAGTAGCTCGAGACGTGGAGAGACGAGGACGTGACGAATCCCCGAAGCCACCGGCCGTCCTCCCGTAGTGCGACCAGGAGGGAGAGGCGCCGGCCCACGGGGAAAGATAGCGGCCCGGAGAACCACCTGCGGGACCCAACAATCCGGCCCCGAGACCCGGGAGAGGACTGCCCACCAGAGCCGACGGCGAGTCCGGTGCCACCCGAGGAGGGACGACCCGCGGCAGACGGCCGCCACACCGACCGGCGACCACCGCCGTCCTCCAGCCACCGCCACCCGCCAGCCCGCCAGCTCCAGCCAGCCCATCGCCACCCACTCGCCGCCAGACAGCACCAAGGCCGACGAAACTCGGGGTGAGTGAGCTTACGGCTCAGAGTGCGGGCGGAGTGCTCGGGAGGGACGCGACGCGACGGGAAGCGACGAGGAGAGTCGAGGCGCGACCGGCTCGAGTGCCGGGGACGGACGCGGGCGGAGGTCGTATAGCGAGCGCGCGACCGGTGCAAGCGAGCGCGCGACCGGTGCAAGCGAGGACGCGACCGGTGAAGCAGCCGGGAGGCGGCCAGCGAGGCCGCAGCGTAACAGCGGCGCGAGCGGAGGGGCCAGCGAGGCCCCCGCGTAACGTGTGACGCGGGCGGAGTGGCCAGCGAGGCCCGGGCGGAATTGTAACGCGAGAGAAGCGGCCTGCGAAGCCGCTGCGCTACTCATATTACGAGAAATGGCAAACGTGCTGCCGCAAATACGGTAGAGCCCGAGCCGAATTGTATATGGAAAATTAGAAAATAAAGCGTCGGAGCTAAAGGAGCCGATTGGTTTCTTGTGACAATACCCGAAATCCCGGTTTCCCGTGCGTTTTCCCCCCTTTTCCTATTTTAACAGCCGTAGAACATTTGTGTGGTGCCTTCCCGCCAAGGCCGGCGGAACCTCCTCTGAGAGAGAGAGTCCGCACACGCTAGCCAGGGCAGCTCGCCTGGAGCCCGACAAGAAGACACAAGGAAAAATATTGGCGAGCTACGCCATTTGGACCGTCGCGGGGCGGAAGGGCCCTTTCCTATAGTCATAGGGAAAGCGACGTGTCACAACTCTCTGGAATTTCACTATAAATATTCCAACATTCATCGAGAAAAATACCCACTGTTGGTGTAATTTCTCCACAAAATAGTCGTACTTTGACCAGCTATTTAGAAAAATGCTTTAATTAGTGGTTTGGAAATCACTATTAAATCGACCTATCGCGATAAATTATGAAATCAAAATCAATCAGCTGCTACACAGAAATTGATCAGAAACTCTCTAGAATTTCACTATAAATATTCCAAAATTCATCCGGAAAAATACCCACTGTTATTGAAATTTCTGCACAAAATCGTCGTACTTTGACCAGATATTTAGAAGAATGCTTTAATTAGTGGTTCGGAAATCACTAGAAAATCGACCTATCGCGATAAATTATGAAATAAAAATCAATCAGCTTCTATACAGAAATTGATCAGAAACTCTCTAGAATTTCACTATAAATATTCCAAAATCCATCCGTAAAAATACCCACTGTTATTAAAATTTCTCCAGAAAATCGTCGTACTTTGACCAGCTATTTAGAAAAATGCTTTAATTATTGGTTAAGAAATCATTAGTAACTCGAACTATCCCGATAAATTATGAAATCAAAATCGGTCAGCTGCTATACAGAAATCGATCAGAAACTATCTAGAATTTCACTATGAATATTCCAACATTCATCGAGAAAAATACCCACTGTTGGTGTAATTTCTCCACAAAATACTCGTACTTTGACCAGCTATTTAGAAAAATGCTTTAATTAGTGGTTTGGAAATCACTACTAAATCGACCTATCGCGATAAATTATGAAATCAAAATCAATCAGCTGCTACACAGAAATTCATCACAAACTCTCTGAAATTTCACTATAAATATTCCAAAATTCATCCAGAAAAATACCCACTGTTATTGAAATTTCTCCACGAAATCGTCGTACTTTGACCAGATATTTAGAAAAATGCTTTAATTATTGGTTAAGAAATCATTAGTAACTCGACCTATCGCGATAAATTATGAAATCAAAATCAATCAGCTGTTATACTCAAATTAACCAGGAATTTTTGAGAATTTCACTATAAATATTCCAAAATTCATCCAGAAAAATACCCACTGTTGTTGAAATTTCTCCACAAAATAGTCGTACTTTGACCAGATATTTAGAAAAATGCTTTAATTATTGGTTAAGAAATCATTAGTAACTCGACCTATCGCGATAAATTATGAAATCAAAATCAGTCAGCTGCTCTACAGAAATTGATCATAAACTCTCTGGAATTTCACTATAAATATTCCAAAATTCATCGAGAAAAATACCCACTGTTATTGAAATTTCTCCACGAAATCGTCGTACTTTGACCAGCTATTTAGAAGAAAGTTTTACTGACTCGTCAAGAAATAAAAATCAGTCAGCTGCTAAACAGAAATAGATCAGAATCTCACCAAAAATCCACCCGAAATATTTTATCAATATTCTTCCAGAAATCCAAAATCCAACGCTCCCTCGGGCATTGCGCGCTCGCCGTCCTCGAAGCGCAGGCGACAGGCTGCCAACTAGGCCACCTCTGTCCATTGCAGCTCAATCCGTACCTACGGGATCGAGACCTAAGCCTCGATGTCCCGGCGTCGTGGTATGCTGCCGGGGATGGGGAATGTCCTGGCCGCTTCCCTGGTTCGCGTCTTTAAAACTCCCCAACCCTCCGGACAGATAGTCGCTCACGGTGCCTCCCTCGGGGCATCCAGCCACCGATTCGGGCTCCTTGCATCCCCTGGTTTTCGGAAGTCCCTCCGAAAATAACGCCTTAACATCGCCTTAACATCGGGACCTCGCATATCGTCGTTAGCGCCCTCTCCCGCCGAGGACTCTCTCCCGGTCTCGTCTCGGGTTGGGGCTGGACGACCCGAGAGGCCTTTTCCGCCTGCTGCTCAGTTGAGGACGCTTTCGCGCGCTCCCTTTCTGGACCTCGGTCCCTATCTGGCGTGCGAGCTCTATCAGGTCGGGTTTCCCTGGCCTTTGCCGTCCCCCAAAGCCTCCGGGATAGGGGCCATTTTCTTTCTCGCCCATGCGCTGCCCCCTGTCCCCACGGAACCGCCCGATGGAGATATTTCCCTTCCCTCCGCTACGCAGTTCCGGGAGGGGGGGGCGTTGGGTCGCGCGATGACCTTGCTAAACGAGACACGACGCTTATGAGGCATGGGTATCGGAGGGGAGATGATGGCTGCGCTAGTGATAACGAAATCGGTGACTGGATTTCCCCCAGAAGAGATAACGCCACTCGCCGACTCCGAGCTGACTGGACTGACGGACGACTCGTAGTCGTCCAGGATCAGCTGGGCCCGGCAGCGATGTTTGGGACGGTGCTTTCGCCGTTATTTGTCCTCCAACCACTGCTCCCTCTTCAACTCCTCGACGTAGTGTGAAGGCGGAGCGCGCAACGTGGACGGGGTGGCCCACAAGGCCTCTACCTCCATTGGCTCTGGAGGCGGGGACGGAAGATTCGATCCCTCGACCGTCCCTGCCTCTTCGGAGCCGGTAGACTGCAGGCAGGCCGCCTGCTCCATTGGTGGGACCACGCTACTGAGGACTATGAGGTCATCCTCCTCCCTTTGTAGCCGAACCTCTTCCTCTGAGATCGGAGGCTGCGATCGGTCCGGGGACGTGGAATCGCCCCAAGCAGATCCTCTTTCATGTACTCATCCACTAACCATTTCCTGGAAATAAACAGAGAAGATTAGTGGAGAACGCGCTAGATCCGCCCCCCCCCCTTTTAATCCCCCGGAGCCAATCCAGGCTGACCCTATTCCCGCCCTATACCCCGTCGCTATTCCCGGTCCGAGGTGGCACGTACCTCTTGAGATGCTGTACGTGCACACAATGCTTAACTTCAAATAGCCCAGCGTACTTGGCAGCGAGTTTGCCGGAAACCCCCTTCGCGGCGTCGGACAGGGTGTGCTTGCATCAAAGTATCATTTCGCCCAGTAGGAACGTGGCTGGACGCCGGTTTCGGTTATACACTCGGCTGTGTCTCTGCCGGGCTTTGTTATTAAAAAGATGAACCGAATCCCGGATCAGCGTTAACTGATCCATGTGATTCTTCCAGAGTTCGGAATCAATTGGGATCCCATAAGCACACCCGCAATTACACAGTTCACTTTCGCCGCTCGCACTCTCAAACGCGGCGCTGGACCTTCCCTTCTCTAACAACTCCACGTGAGCTATAGGGGGACGTGGTTCTTTGAACCGCTCTGGTCACGAGGGATTAGGGACGGAGCGAATCGGGACGGTTGTTCGTGACGCTAACCCGGCAAATAAATAACTGAAATCGATATATTTGTCAAGTTCGTATTTTTAATCAATTATAAGTGACAGATTAACAATTTACAAATGATATGATCTGGAGGGCGTTCGTAATTAACATCGGTTCACAAAGTGAGTCTATTTGCGCAGAAATTTCACTTAAATTCCGCGCCTAACCGTAGTTCAGTATTGCGCATGGGCGCACGCCGAATTTCAAATTACGCGCCGCGTTAAGCGCGCCCTCTTGCGGCGATCGCAGCGCTCCCTCGCGGTCAACTCACGAATTACACGAAAGGAGTCCTACGCGCGCGGAAGGTCCGCGCTCGCTCGTTTTAGATCCTGAGAGAGAGGTTATGTTTCTCTCTCTCTCTCACTCGCCCGTGCAACGCCGCTGTTTTTAACAAGAGTGAGACAGAAGCGTTTTCGCTCTCTCTCACTCACTCGCACTGTACCGGCAAAAGTGCAACCGGCTTCTCAGCGACCGGCTACACAATTGCAGTTATTATTTGTGGATAAACAACTGTGCCCTACCTGGGCCCCCAAGTGCTGTTGGAACAGGCGCTGCTGGTTCCGGGAGGGATCTCCTCAGAATCACGCTCTCGACTCTCGAAGGGGATTATCCGGAGCTGAATCTCTTCCGGGTGAGCGCCGACTTCTCCCTGACTCCTGGACTTCGGCGCAGACCCTCCGGTATTCCTTTCCCGCGTCTCTCCTAGCTTCTCTTGCCAAGGCCTCTGGAAAACTTTTCTTTTCCCGCCTTCCTCTACGGGCCCAAAGCTTGGCGCCCGTTATAATACTAAACTAAATACACATGTACATATTAGAGTAAAAAACAGTGCACATTTATACCATAATAAATAATTAAGTATTAACCAGCATTAAAATAAATAAATGATAAACATATTTATACGTTATATATATAGTAAATAAAAATATAAAATACATAAATAATTAAGAAAAATTACTCTCGCATATATAATATATGTAAGTAAATGCAATTACATAAATAAATATTTTCATGCATAAACAAAAAAATAGAAGCATAGTATTAAATTATTATTATTATTTGTTTTTAAATTTATTATAAAACATATATATACAAAAATATTATACAAAAATACAAACGCAACTAGTATTAACAAAATAGAATAAAAATAATTATAGAACACTACGAAAAAAATAATTTTAGTAAACGACGCGTAGGAACGAAACTAAAAGGTATACTGAGGGGGAGAGAAAGAGAGAGAAGATAAACCCTTTTGGACCTTTCAGTCACTCTCATTGAGACCTACGGAAGCCCAGGGGTGTAAAATGGATGGATTTTCCCTTGGAAACTCACTTCTACTTCCACTTCTACTTGTTCCGCTATTCAGTTTCGAGCAGAATAGCTTCCAAAGACTTTAGCTCGAGTTCGATCTATTGAAAATTTTCTAACTCCATCTAAATCCTTTCGCCTGTATCCTATATTCAGTTCAGTTTCTACCTGGATCGAATCTTTGAATTTTTCTCAGTCGAATAGAGCTGGGAAAATTCAAAATACTATTAAATCCTTTTTCTAACTCGAACATTCAGTTCAGCTTTGAGCTGGACCGAATTCTTGAATTTCTACCATTTCATTTCTAAATCCCACTAGATCCCTACCTTAAGTACAGTTTAGAGCTGATCACCACCGAATCCTCCAACTAGCTGTGTAAAGCGAATATTTTCGTTTTTCTTAGTCGAATTCTGTTAAAAATTCAGTGTAGAAGTCTACGATTTAATAAACTACAAAACAGGAACCAGAGCCTCTATCTAAATTTTTTTCGAGTAAGTAATCATTAAACCATAACTCCTAATCCTTTTTCCACTGGTGTCCCGGAACATAATTGCAGTTGGTTAAGGGATTTCTCTAGTCAGACGATTACGCGAGCTGTGAAAGAGATCGATCTCAGAAACGTGAGGTCCATAGGTTTTATCTCTTCTTAACTCCCCCAACTTCTCTATACAGGCCGAAAGGACGTGTTGAGGCAGAAGTCAACTTCTTAAACCCCCACCTTCTTGACGCATATGTTCCCCATTCGGTTTTTATTCTTTTCTTCCAAGATATTAGAAACCCCTCTACCCCATTACAAGCCTCGATCCCTAGCTCTTAGTCTCTTGAGACTAGGCTAAAAACAGAGACCCGACTTTTTGCGCTTCATACACAAGCTCAGTGACGCCGACGTCAGAGTGTCTTTGTCTCAGACTGTAAAAAGTTAAGTCGCCTCTTACCTGGGGACTACTTACTGAATTAGTTTGTAAAAGAATTAACCACGTTTTATATAGTTTACGTTTTTTCCTTCAGTACACCATGGAGGCTCTTCGTGCTAAACTAGTGCGTTCACTGGTCTTTTCGCAGTTTATTATTGTCCTATTGTTTACTTAGATGTGTTCCTTGAGAAAAAAACGTAGACTGTATAAAACCTGGTTGATTCTTTTGTAAAACAATTCAATGTGTGGTCTTCATGTAAGACCCGCATCTAGCACAACACCAAGGCTTTTTACAGTCTCAGACAAAGACACGACTGCCCTCTCCCAGAGTTCAATAGAATTGAACCCGGCTGACTGAATGTCAGAAAGGAACCTGCGAGTTCCGAGAAGAATCGCAGACCTCTTACCAACATTGAGCTTCAAGGAGGCAGATGAGGCCCAGTCCGAGACCACACGGTCCACAGCTTTTACGTGTCTGGCTCCTGCCTCGAGGTTATCCCTAGAAAAACTATGGTAAACCTGCAGGTCGTCAGCATATAGAATATGTCTCACACCCATAGAGTCAAGGGCAAGACCAAGATCATTAATGTAAAGGCAAAACAGCAATGGTCCTAAAACAGAACCCCGAGGAACACCTAGTGTAGTGGAGAGCCAAGAAGATTTTATTGTCCTATCCGAAATGACAGATTGCTCTCTTCCAGACAAGTATGCCCATGTCCGCATTAGCACCCCTCGCGAGAAGCCTATTCGCATTATGCAGTTCAATAAACGAGTGGGACATACGTATAGTGTCGAACGCGTTGCTGAAGTCAAACAATAACTGTAACGTCACCTGTCTTTTACTATAGCACCGCGTACGTGTTCGGTCAATCTCAGCAGAGTAGTCTCAGTCAAACTGTGCCATCGATACTCAGTTTGAAGTGGGCCGAGGATATTGTCAGATCCCAAATATTCCATAAACTGGTCGTCAACAATTCTCTCAAGCACTTTTGAAAGAAAGCAAAGTAGTGAAATAGACCAAAAATCATCTGGTCCAGAAGGTATTTTTGATTTGGCCAGTGGCGCCACAAGAGCGCCTTTGCGGAGATCGAGGTAGTTCTCAAAGAATTGCCTTCGTCTTGTTCATCTGTACCGTCTGTATAGTGCCTCACTCTTGCGCTGCAGGCCACGAAGCTCAACCCCAATCCAAGGAAGGCGATTTTTATTTAGTGTCATAATTTTCAATGGGGCTAGCTCATCTATCGCCATCATTAAATTGTAGTTGAGCGTCACGACTGCTGACTCAACGTCGAAATCTTCCGCCAACAACGGCCCCCAATCATAGTCCGCCAACAACTGCACAAGCTCCTCGCCATCGATGCTCTTATAATCCCTATATTCAAAAGAGCAACAAATAGATTCGGGGACAGGTACCTCTACTATGAAAAGGAGCATATATTTTGGCAGCGGAAATTATCATATCATTGTTCTCCACAAGAGTGACGTCAATCCAGGTGCTGAATGTGGGTGCAATATGCGTAGGACTGTGTTGGATAATCTGCAAGGACAGCTCAGCCACGAGTCTACGAAGAAACGCAGCATCATCACTGACAGTGCAGAGATCAGCATTCAGATCACCAAAAATGATTTTATGACTGTAATCTGGCAATAATCGCCGCAGTTCATCCAAAAATTTAGAATTCCTCATAAATGAAATGTGAGGGGGCCTATACATAACACAAATTAATGTAGGCTCAGAGGTACGATACTGTACAGAACAGATCAAGTACTTGAGTACCCCTGGCCTTCCAGACCCCTCAGTGTTTGAGGCAGAGAGTACACTTACACGACTTGGCGACATAAAGCGCAACTCCCCCACCATTAATATTGCGATCTTGCCGAACCACAGAAAATCCATCAATCCCAGTGACTTTATCCATAATACTAGAAACCAACAGGATTTCTGCTACACGGAACAGATAGTAGGTCAGATGATCATATAGATGTTGACGGAGTCCCTCAATGTGAGCACCCTTAGTACCTCTAAGAGAGTTCACATTCATGACGCTCGCCCTTAGGAATCTGCCACTCCTATCAGAACCCACAACCTTAGCATTATTATTGTTATTTTTATGATTTTTTTGTTATCCGTCCCACTTTCGAGAACCAGCAACGGAGCATTTGTCCGTCTAGTCAAACCTGATCGGCCATTTTGCGCGACTGCGACTGCGGCTTAGTAAAGTTCTGGCCACGGAGCCGCCACGAGAAGGTCCCGACGAGTACATGCTCATAAATAAATTTATAATCTCATTCTCAGAGGCAAGAGCATGAACCCTACTGCCCTCTCTCCATCTAATAAAGAAATTACCGCGTCGATGCCAAACGTACTTGAAGCCGAGATTGCGCGCAGTATCTTTGCACTGCAAGAACACACCATATTGATCTCAACTGAACCACAAATTATTATTATTAAATTATTATATTTAATTATAATAAATATTTATTTAATATGCACACATCGCGTGTACATTATTTTGCCGCTTTTTCCCTTCTTTTCGCGACCCTATAGCAGCAAGCGCGCAGATTTGCTCCGCCATGTCCACGGATTTTCCGTTCGACGATACTAGAGCTCATTAAAACAAAGTTCCTCAAGTCGCGTGGTGGCTGGGACCTGGGGCGAGATTAGTCACTCGGTAACTGCCACGTGACACTATCTATCCATCTCTATCTCTCTAACCTTGTGGCGTCACGATCAAGCCTTTGTTTGCAATCGAGTCTTTATTGATTGATTTCGGAACGATGATTTTCCTATTTGCAACAAGCTGTATGCATTAAGGATCGTTGACAATAGATGCTATATTTCCGAGACCAGCGCGTCGAATTTGAGTATTAGAAAAACAGTTTTTGACTAAAATAACAATATTACAATGTAATACACTTAGATTGAACTATGAAGGTATTATAAACGAGAGTGAGCTGAAATATTTGTATAAAAACCGTACGTACTTCGTCACTCATCATTAACAACTCATCATTAACATGGTTACAAATATAAGTTTCTAATGTAATTATAAATATAGATTTAATTTTTTAAGTTATAATTTTAACAACGGGCATAATTTAATTTAATAACAATGTAACATTATGTTTAAAAATTCCAGTACTGATAATTAAAATTGACTCTCGAATATGACCATCGACTCCTGAATGTGTCTCAATAACTCTGCCCAGCTGCCATCGCATAGATGGTTGATTTTTATCAATAATAATAACAATATCATTAGGTTAAAGTGCGTTTGATAAATCGAACCATTTTTGTCTTTTTTGTAATTCATGTAGATATTTAACGTGCCATCTTTTCCAAGAATCTTGTAGAGCTTTTGAAATTAATTTTGTGACTTGGTGCTTTCTCTCTGAGGCCGACGTGCCTCGGAGAGGTCCGAAGCACCTGCCTGGCCATCGTGCATGTTCGTTGTAAATAATTACTCGGGGCTCTGGGGAATCATTTCTTTATTCGCGCCCGAGCGGACAATGCGGACGGGCGCGCAGGGCACCACTACACTCGGCGGGGGGCAGCAGTCCGCTGAGGCATACACCGCACCGCACATGGGGCCCGAGCTTCGACTCGAGCGGGTCACCGGCTGGTACAGGCCACCCTGCCCGGAAACCGCCAGCGTCACCCCCAGTCCCACCTGGCGATAAAGCCTGCTGGCCTTGACTTCTTAGTCCCGGCCCCGTCCAGGCCGCAGTTGCCTTGGCGCGTTGCTGCCGGCCCCTGGGTGGTATTGACTGCTGAAGCCGCCGCCAGCAGCAGCCAGCTACAACAACCGGTAGGGCACCACCGGCGGATCAACGGGGACATTCCCAACGTCACCGAGGTTGGAGACGGCCGGCACCCAATACCACCCAGGGGCCGGCACCAAGGCGCTAAGGCGACTGCGGCGTCCCCGGCCAAATCTGCGCGCGAGAGAGCACGTGCTTCTCGGCGGAGTTTCCTGGCCGTCCTATTGTCCAGAAGCGCCTTTACACAGAAGTGATACTCCGTACGCGAAGCCAGGTGCTTTTACCCGCTGATCCTTAGACGGAACGTCCATTTTTTGGGCCTGCTTGCCAAAGTCGAGCCTCCTTCTCTCAGACAGTCTGTTTACTCCCCCCATAGAAACAATACCCTAACAACAGCGATCAGCCCTAATTAATCGAGACGGGGTCTTGACGGTGCACGTAATTCTCCTCCCGGATTATACGAAACTCGACAGATGCAAACAATAATTATATAAATAAATATAAATAATTTATAATTCGCCCCAACGGAGAGAGAGAGAGAGAGAGAGATCCAGAAAGTCGCCCGCGCCGGCTAGGACGGATACGCAACCCCATCGGCGAAAGAATTCCCTTCACCCGAACCACTGGAAGGTGAGAAGGTGTCGGCAGCGTGGTGTACCCCCAAGAGGGGGAGGCACAATAATCTGCCGTCGCCTGCAAACTTAGGTTCGATGCCGGTCGAACCCACTGACCGGGTAGGTAGCTCCGGGATCCCATCGTGTTTGGCCGCCGCGGGTCGACATCCGTCGGCTCAGAAGCGCAGTGCTAGCGAGAGTGGCGGGTGCTTCGAGTTCCTACGAGGCACGTTGGCCTCGGAGAGGAAACACCTCCTAACATAGGGCATAACGACGGTGAATTAAAATATCTTTGATCTCAATTACAAATGTAATTAATTCCTCAAAAGAGTATTCCCGACAACCCATTTAAAATAATGTTTAAATTTTTAATGCTGCTAATCAATGGTTTTTAATCCTTTTCTTAGTGCATAATTGATTTAATTCGATCGAAAATCGCTCTATTTGTATCGTAGATAAGATGCATCTCTCGGTTTTGGCGAATTCAGTCACGCCGATACTTCCTGAATATCGTTTTCCGTGTAATATTCTATAGCAATATTTTACTGTACGTATTAATCGTAAATAAAAGGAAAATTGAGTACAAAAATTAATCTTAGTTTTCGATATAAGACAAACGGAACGTTTTAATTCAGGAAGATTAACTATTTCGACTGCTACAGGCGGAATTAACCATTTCGATTCTGAACGATGAAGCCATTCAGGACCTTCTACCTATAATCTATTGCGTAAAAGCTCTTGGATAATTTTATATTAATTTTAGTTATTTAGTAAATGTAGACCACGATGAATATAACGTAGTCGGAACAGATTCATCCCAACCAACCCTTATTTTCAAACATTCTTACATATAAACCTTCACCAGTAAAATAATCGGACCTAACAAACCAAGATTTTCGTAATTTCTGATAAGATAATATGCTTTGTGATTTTCTCTTGTAACTCTCCGTTTTTCTCTGAGTTCATTAATTGATTTTTGCACGCGTTCCACGAAACTCCGACTTCTTTTTTTAAATCAAAGCTTTTTAGACTGCAATATTATCGAACACGTAGTTGTGATTTAACGCTTACTATTGGTTTCATCGCATTATTTTTATTGTTATTCGCGGGTTGATGCATAAGTACATTATGAAAACGTTTGCACAGATGGCATAGCGGAAATTTACAGCTTCCCTCATGAAACAGGAGACAATTTTTGCAGATTTTCATTCCCTTTACTATCTTCCAACGTTGCGACACTGACAACTTTTTAAATTTCGGACATTTAAAAATTGGATAAGCGCCATTATGGCAATTTGCAAAGGGTGGTAGATGATATAATTAGCGCGCGATGACCGCTCTCTATGCAATGAATCTTAGACGGAATAGTGGAGTGATCATTGTATCGTCATTCGACTGAATTGTTCTTGGATTCTGCTTCATCTATTTTATGCTCGGATAGGTGTATTAGTTATAAATGCGTACATCTGTTCAAGACTTGGTAATTCGTATACCATTAAAGTTTTTCCTACTTTCATCTGATTTTAACGCTCAAAGCCTTTCCCAGAATGTAAATAGCAAAAGTAGGATTGGGATATACGCCAAACAATTTAAGGCTCCTTAGATGCTATTTTACCTCATCCGCGAGACTTCCGACTTCCTTTGCACTCATTCTTGTTTGCGTGGCTAAACCGAGGATTGCGTCGATATGTGTACCAACTAACACGTGCTTCTCTTCGTAACAAGAGATTAATCATTCCCACGCATTTTTATAATTTTCGGCGCATACGATAAAGATCGATATTTTATTAAGAGCTTCTCCTTCTAATAAATCTTGTCAATATAAAAATTTAATTAAATCTGATATATCTTTCCATGACTCTATGATTATAATAAAGGTATTTTTAAATAAAAGCTAATTTCATAATGGGTGTTGCTTCTTGAGAGACAAAGAATTTTCATTTACTGGAGGATTAGAGTTGTGCTCACTGCAAGATTCATGGGTGGATTTTTTCATCGTATTAATTTTGTGCACGATTTCATAATACTTATCCTAAATATCCTCCATTTCATTTAATTTATCATTTTCTGGATCTATCAAGGTGAGTTCATCATGTAGTTCTTCATATTCTATTTCATTATTTTTTCTTGTACTAGCCATTATGTAGAGATGTTAATCGCGATGTGAGTGTCGCACGTCTTTGGCAGATAAACCGCTCTCGATCTTGCCCTTGCATTATTTATTAGAAATAGATTAAGTTTAAATTATGCGCGCACATACGTTATTACTTATTATACCGCAGTATGAAACTAAATGTCTAACTTATTACTTAACATACAAAGTTAAAATAATTTTTATAGCTATAATAGAAAATTTTAATTAAAATATATATATATGTTTTTTGATTATTAATAGCTAATTTAAGATAAAATATACTTAATTTTAATAATTAATTAATTTCATCTATTTTTATAATTTTTTTTTGTAGAGCACATTTCAGGCTGTTCGGCGGCCGTAAGCCATGCACCGAAACGAGTAAAATGCGTCTTTCGAATGCATTTTACGGACGATAATTAAACAATTTGTATTAAAAACAAATACAGTATCGATCCTCAAATCGAGTAATGACTGAGGAATCTTCAATTGTTTAAATGAGCGCGTAATTAGCATTTTTAATTCGTTGATAACCGAGCGCGTTCCGGGCTGTACGGTTAGGCCTCTGCGCCGCAGTAAAGCAGTCACGGGCAGGTCGCAGCTGAAGCCACACGGAGAGAAGTTTGAACGTTAAAAACCAGCACTACTTTGAAATAGAATCCTGTTTTCTAGTGCTAGAATACTATTTTCTGATGTTAGAATGCTTTATTTTATGTCCAGTACGTAAATTTAAGGTGCTAATGATACCATACTTTATGTTGGTACTGCACCCGTAAGTTTACTATACTAGAAATTCGTATGTCAGTGCTATAGCATTGAAATTTCAGCTACTGACTCTACTTAGAACGGTTTTTTACCATTCTAGAATCTAAAGTGAAGACGCTGCTTGCAGCAGTGAGCAGTGTTTACATAGCTATAGCCGGCTTCTGCGAGGGCTTCTGCTAATAACCTTATGTGCTTATATACTTAGATATATACATATGAGTGTGGGGGGGTATATTTAGCGATGATGGAATGTCGATGGGACGGCTAGGCGTAGCGCCCAAGAAAACTCTCGCTAAATATCTTGGTTGAAATGTCTTTATTTCGCCTCTCGATGGTACAGAGTGGGGCGCGGTCGGTCGTGCGCTCGTGCCGGTTGAAACTCGAATAATAACCCGCGCTCGCTACCTTAAGGTGGCAGGCCCGCGCGGGGGCACTCGGGCCGCCTAACGCCATCTCTGGAGGCTATCGCCAATCTCGCGGGATGAGCCGCTGCTTTCGGCGCGACAGCAGAGGCATCGGCGGTCGTGCGGGCGGTGACCGCGGAGTCGCCACATATATACATGCAGATGGATTTTTCGACTAGAAATAGAACGGGAAAAAACGGTTCTAAGTAGCAAGAATCTATATGCTAGGAACAGAAATATAGAATGCTACCGATACTACCGAAAATTTTAGTGCTATCTCCGAGTTTATAGATGGCGCTATCTTAATTTTCAATGCTTGGCTTTTAAATTTTGCGTTCTACTAGTAGAACCGAGTTTTAGGGTTCAAACTTCTCTCCGTGCAACGAAAGCTCGCGGAGAGTCGCAAATCCGCATGTCGGCAGTCGGCTGATCGGCTCCAACAATCGACTCACCAATACAGGCGATACGTCATACAGAGCTGCAGCAAATAGCGCCGGTTACATGAGCGCGTTTCTTTGCACGCACTCACTCTTTCTATCCGATCGGAGCCGAGTTGGCTTTCAGTAAAGATCGGGTGTACCAACATATACAAACAGCGCCGGCCTCATGGACATGATTCGTCGCTCGCGGTCCACTCCTCCCTCTCCCTTGATTTCCCTCATTTCCCCTCAAATGGACCGGCTTATGATCTCATCCGCGAGGGTGCGTATTACTACAGCGCGTCGAAACTGGCGCGGGTCGGTTGTATTGTATCGGCGATCTCTCTATTCATCTCTGATTATATTATGTTATATTATACAATGGTGGACACCGGTGATGTTGATACGTTACAAATTCAAAATTTTCCATCAATAAGTAAAAAGATGACTACGTTTAAGTCAAATGTTCCTTGGTAAGTTTGTATTAAAATCATTGAATAGTGCTGTAGATTATGTACGTAACATTGTTTAATTTTATTTTTGTATAATTATTATGATAGTTTTTATAATATTTTAATTTTAATTATACATTAGAAAAAACTATAGATTACATAAAAATCATATTATTACATTATAGTAGCATTTTTTTAATTGAAATTTATTCTGATTAAGGCTATGCTATTACCTTACATATCTTATATTTTGGCCTTTTTTATTTTGTAGGATAGAAAAGTATCGTCCACAAGTATTCTCTGATATTGTTGGAAATGAAGATACAGTTGAGCGATTATCTATCTTTGCACAACATGGAAATGCACCGAATATTATTATTGCTGGGCCACCTGGAGTGGGAAAAACTACTACTATTTTGTGTTTTGCTAGAATACTTTTAGATTCTATGTTTAAAGAAGCTGTTTTAGAACTAAATGCATCAAATGAAAGAGGTATAGATGTTGTTAGAAATAAAATAAAAATGTTTGCTCAAAAGAAGGTAATGATCTTGTTTTTATAAATTCAATATATCAAAATACTTTTTTCTAAATCATTACATCATAAATTAGGTTAATCTACCTCCAGGGAAACATAAGATTATTATTCTTGATGAAGCAGACAGTATGACAGAAGGTGCTCAACAAGCATTGCGACGTACCATGGAAATATATAGTGATACAACAAGATTTGCTTTAGCTTGTAATAATAGTGAAAGAATTATAGAACCAATACAATCTCGCTGTGCCATGATTCGTTATGGCAAACTAACAGATTCCCAAGTTCTTGCAAAAATCATTGATGTTTGTACTAAAGAAAATGTAGGTTATAGGTATTATACAAGCAGATTATATTTTATTTTCATACTAAGAAAAAATGATTTGCTAAATACTTCATTGATTTAGGTATCATACACAGATGATGGTTTAGAAGCTATTGTATTTAGTGCTCAAGGAGATATGCGTCACGCACTTAATAATTTACAATCAACAGTTAACGGCTTCAATCATGTAAATAAGGAAAATGTTTTTAAAGTATGTGATGAACCTCATCCATTACTTATCAAAAAAATGTTGGAAATATGCTGTCAAAGTGATATTAACAAAGCATATCGTGTATGTAAATAGACTCAATACACAATTAATCTGACACAATTTTTTTTATATTTATTCTTTAATAATCTCTTGAATCATTTTGTATTATAGATTTTAAACCATCTATGGGAAAGGGGTTATTCACCAGAAGATATTATAACCAATATATTTAAAGTAGCAAAAACTTTGAACATTGATGAGGATATAAAACTGGAATTTGTTAAGGTAAGGAGATTATAAATAGTGAATTATAATTTAAAAAATGGTAGTAAATATATAATTTAAAATATATTTTAGGAAATTGGAATTACACACATAGGAATAGTAAATGGTATTAGCAGTTTATTACAATTAAATAGTCTTATTGCAAGATTATGTCGTTGGTGTATTACAGCAGATCATGTAGAGACAAATTTAGAGTTTTAATTTTATGTTACATACTATAGTAATTTCATATTTATTTTTGAGATAAGTGTGTAATATAATCTTATATTTAGAATATGGAGGTAACATCGAATCGTTACATTTGTAAAATATCTAACTTTTTAAAATAAATACATCGAGTTTTTTTTATTAAATACATTATTAATATTCTTTGTTAAAAAGTGAAGCTCCTTCTGCAATAAATTACTCAATATGTATAATGTGTTAATAGTACTTATCATGCGTGATTATGCTACAATATCTTGATATTTGCATTGATAACATTACACTTGCTTACAATATGAGGAATATAATTTCTGCAATATTATAATCTATGACATTGAGCTTTAAGTTATAAAAAAGACTCTGTAATAATGGCTTACATGCCCACAGTTAACAATCATTCATGATTTGAATAACTTAATTTGTTAACAAAGCATTTTTATTATATGAAACTTTTAAGAAAACTCACTATAAATCTGTACCATGATCATGATAACCTTACATGATATTATTATACACTACTGTAACATGATGAAGATCTTATCATGTTTTTCAGATCCTTTATCAACCTGGGAATTGTATCTTAATATATGGTATTCTATGTAATCTTTATTTAATATTTGTGAAAATCAAGAGGATATTGCTGCAATATTTGTTAACGAAATCTCATAATTAAAAAAAATTTAACAGATTGTTGTCTATTTTTATGTTAGGATGGTATAATAAATAATTCGAGTTTACATTTGCTGAATTTTTTATCAAGAAATAATTTCATAAATAATAATACTATGCTTAAAATTATCTAATCAATTCAAGAACAAACTTGTACCTTTCAAAATATTTGGATTATATTATAAGACGTCTCTTATTAAAAAATAAACATGAGAATGGTAAATTAAAATAAGATAAAATAACATATTTGATAAGAAAAGGAATGCTGTGACCTTATTGCATTTCTTACTACGAGAATTTTTATACAAGAGCACTGACCATAGATGTTAACAATGAATTTCTATTCTCTTTTGTGCGATTGAAAATAACATTTTGATATCCTAAGAGCAAGAATTTATTGACATTTTGTTATTTGTTGTCTGAACATTGCTATAAATGTAAACAGTATATAACAAAATATATTTACATTTTATACATTTGGATAAAAACCTGTTTCAAAATTAAAGCTTTAATAAATAAAATAGAAGTAACATGTAAATTTTATCAAATTAACGAACTTATTTTACAAAAAAAAAAATTAATCAAAATGTTTGTGACTTATTAGTGGAGCCGGATAAAGCAGGTGTTTACAACCTCACTCGTTTCCTTTGCAAGATGTGCAAGAGGAAACTAATATGAACGTAGATTTTTCTGAAATGCTAGAAATTTTGGATGATGAGCTAGAAGAACCTCCAGGTTTTTAATATTGTTAACTAAATATCCTATATTAATAAGAATTTAAGTTAAAACAATCAAAATTTTAATAAAATTAAAATAAGTAATTTATAAATGAATATCATTTTTAAATCTTGCATAGATCTTTAATAATTTTAATTTAATAATATCATAAAATATCCACTTGTACTTGTATTATCTTGATTGTTTTAAAATAGTAGTAGATTTAAACTATGTATTATTAATTTTGATATTAGAAAATTGACCAATTTTTATCATCAAGCGTTGCACAAATGGATACTCTTACAAAATAAGAGTAAGAACCTAAAACCTGATTTTGATCATAAATTTTTGCGATAAACTCGCCATGACTCGTATAATTCTCAATCAAATTCGAATATATACAATCTGTCTTTTAATTCCTTGTCTCCAGCTATATCGCTGGATAGCTGAGAAAATTCTAAACATCTTTTGCGATTGCGAAACTGTCAGTGCACCCCCTCAAAGATATTTAGAGATCCGGGCGCGGGATATGCGCGCGGCTCTAATATGAGTGCGGCGTTGCAACCTCGTCTATGTCGCGCCTCGGTTGCAGCAGTTGCTTGCGCCGGCGCTGTTGCGGCTGCGGATGAGCCTCCACAGATATAGGTGTTTAAAAAATGGCACGAAACCAGCCTCCGCGGCCGAAAAGTGCGGCCTACTCATCGCAGCGCAGCCAATGAAAGTAGCGGAAATCGTCAGTGGGAGAGTTGGGTGGAGCTATCGGGGCCGCAGGATGAGCAGCTGGTCTGGCCACACTGAGCCACACCCTCCAATCTTAGACGCGTACCCATTTGTCGACTGCCGAAATTGTTAACAAAAGAACATCGGGCCTCAGCGGACCATCAGCAGTACCGCGGCGGGGGGATTGGCGGCCCGACTCCTGCGACTTCCCTTCCCCTACTGACGAGGCGTCGCCTGAAGTGGAATCCTTGGCGTCTACTCCAGATGGATGATTAATTCTCGGGTCAGACACCAGAGGTTGAGGTTCAGGAGAGCTTCGTCACAGCGTTGCCGTTGAGTAATCTTAAAAGCGCAGGGTCGCCTTCGGCCCCAACGCATAGCCTTAAGAAAAGGCGCAAGAGGAAGGGGGGTGGGATCGCGGTCGCGAGCATGAGAGAGCGAGAGGAGGTAGGAGGGGAGACTATGGGTGGCGCTGGGGGGCAATCGAACCCGAAGGGGCCGTTGCTCGAGAATACTCTGTATATGGAGTTAGCTCGCCAGCGGTTTCCGACTTCGAGAGGGCAGGCGCGGGGGAGGATTGTTGAGTCCGGCACGAAAGCCGTGTATCGAGTACAAAATGCTGCAGTGCCGAAAAGATCCTGTATACGTGCCCGTCGATCCCTCCGTGGATATGTGTTGGCGGAAGGGGCACAATCGAGTGGATAGTCCCCGAAACCTTTACATGGTGTTCTGTCATAACTGTGGGCGCTTGAGTGAGACCCTACACAGTTGCCCACGTTGTGGTGAGGAGCACACTGCGTGGTTGGCAGACATGGGTAAACGGCGCATCCGGGACGTCCGCCCCCAAACGCATCCCCGCGCGGATGTCGTAGAGTCTGCACCGAGGTTGGTTGCAGAAGCGGAAGAGGGTTGGGAGATCTCAGGTGGTGAAAAGGGCGTAAAGCGCCGGCGGCGGTTGCATAAATTGAAGCTGCTGAAGGCACCACTACCGTAGATAACCCCGCGTGCGAAGCCCCTGAGACTGCAGTCTCCGCCTAGGAAGATCTCGGTGCATGATGCGTGCACCGAGACACAATACCGCAAAAGCGTCAGCCTGCCATCGACAGCATCATCTGAGGAGATCCGGGTTACCGTGGAACGGCAAGCATCAAAAACGGTAGTCATGCGGATCTCAAAGACTGATCGACGGATGGTGAGGGTCGATACTGGAGGGTCAGGTGTCCGGTGATGTCTCCAATAGAAGTATCGGGTGCGGCACTTGATGATTCGGTGGGAAACGAAGATTTCGTTTCTCTGGGGCTTGCCTTGATGTCCAGGCCGATAGTCGTGCCGGCCGAGACGGCGGCAGTTTTCGCAGAGATGGCTAGTGCTTTTCAAGAAGCCCGTCTGCTTCTCAATGAGCTACGGAACGCGGAGCAAGAGTATCGAGTGTAGATGCTGATGGTCCTAGCTCATGCTTTCTAAGGACCTCCGAATCCGCAGTAGATTGCGGACGAGTGGTAAGAGATAGAGTTTGAGAAGGCGGTTTCGATAACACCAAAAACCGCCCATTCTGATTCTGGTTGGTGGCCCGACTTTGCATGTTTACTGATTTAGTTCAAATATACGCCGTTCTGTTCGATAATCTATTTCCATCTAGTCAGCAACTTCATATTACCCCCCTTCCATATTTGCGAAAAACTCGGACAGCCACTTTTCACAAGCCTTTTTTCAGTTCAATTTTACACCGCCAAGGTCGTTCGCCATGGGCAGGAACAGGTGGTAATCACTTGGCGCTATATCTTGGCGCAGTCTTTCCTCTCTCCAGGAGATTCTGGCGGTAAATCTCTCCAGCGCATTATCAGGTGCGATACGTGTCCTTTCCTATACGTGTATAATATATATATATAGCTCCGGGCGGCTAGCATCGCAGCGGTCGACGCCGGTGAGGATCGTGGAGGGATGGAGAACTCTTAATAAGCTGCTACCACTCAAACTTTGCCTGGTTTTGGGCCATCGCTTGTTTGGCGAATAGCGCATTGACCCCGCGCACTTCATCTAGGGTGGCGTTGGGTGGGACCCCGCACTCCTCCGCGAGTCGCCGCTCGTCTCGGAGACAGCGCTCGCGAATAATATCGCTAGCGCTTTGCTTTCGAGCCGGCAGGTGTTGGCTAGCGTCGGCCAAACTTGAGGGGTTTCCGGAGCTGCCTGCTCGGCTGGCTGCCTACCTGGTCCGACCGACAGCAAACCTACCCTTGCAGACGAGGGCAAGTTTTTGTGTCCGCCGGCTCCGAAATGCCCGAGGTCCCGGACGACTCATAGTCATTCATGGTCAGCTGGGGCTGACGGCAGCGATTGGAACGGTGCTTCCGCCGCTGTTGCGCCTCCTGGTGCCGCTCCCGCCTCAGATCCTCCAGATAGTGTGGAGGCTGGGGGCCCACTTGGGGCGATTGGTACCGGCTCTCTGATGTCCATCGGCTCCGGAGGTGGGAACGCAAGAGTATGTCCCTCGACCGCCTGTGCTTCGAAGGAGCCGCTTGGCTGCAGGCATGGCGCCTGCAATGTTGGTGGAACCGCGCAACTAAGGACCATGAGGTCTTCTACCTCTCTGAGCAGCCGATCCTCCTTCGCGGTCAATGGCCGCTGTCGACCTCGGGATGTTGCATCGTCCGCGGCCGACCCTCCTGGGGTCGTCCTCATGCACGCCATCTCCTGTAAATAGAGAAGAGAATTAGTGGCAAACACTTCAGACGCCCCCTAACCCGAGGGCCCAATCCAAGCTGAATCTTTTCCCGCTCTATGCCCCGTCGCCAATCCCTGTCCGAGGTGGCACGTATCGCTTTAGATGCTGTACGTACACCTTTTTCATTTTCCGGCCCGAGTCCTCCAAATGGACAACTGTCTCGCCCAGTACCCGCTTTGCTTCAAAGGACCCGGCGTAGTTGGCAACCACTTTTCCGAAAACGCTCTTCGCGGCTTTGCAAAGGGTGTGCTCGCGTCGGAGCATCAGATCGCCCGATTGGAACGTAGCATGATGCCGGTTTCGGTTTTCCTTGCTTAGCCGTTAAAACGACAACCAAATCACGGATCAGCTCTTAAGCGTCCTATTAACCCTCTCGATCGCGTTTCCTTGGGGATGTAGGGGGTGTCGTGACATAATCTTTCCGTATTCCTCCAACACCTCATTCATCAAAATGAGTGACATTATCCGTCAATAGGAATAGTGAGGTTTCCCAGCAGAGCAGGACCAAGTCCTCCAGAGCACTTGCCACGGTCCTCCTGGTCGCGGCCCGTAAAGGTGGGAGCTCGATTTATTAAGTGAATAAGTCTTCAAAAACTACCACGTAACAGTGTAGCCATTTACTTTGGGGGAACTCGATCAGGTCGGCCTCCACCACTAGCCAGAGACTCTCAACGAACCTCTGGCCCATAAGGCCTAGCAGGTCCTGCTGGAATACTTTGTACTTCTCACATACCTGGCAGGTTCGCACAAAGTTCTCACATCGTAATAGAATCCAGGTGAGTATAATTCGCGCGCTATCTGATCGCATGCCTTCTCTATATCTAGGTGACCGGATGATGAATGCCTCTGCGCATGTATCATGACCCTCGTTCTGTGTTCGGCGGGCGCGACGAGCCTCCATCCCTCCTCTCGAAACGATATCGGATCCAAAACTTCATCGACTGAATATCTGTACAGCTTACGATCGTCTACCTTCCACTTCGGGACTTCATTTGGGGTATGCTGGACGTCTCTCAGCTAGTTTAAATACCAGAAATCGGATATCATATCGAAGGCGGCGATTTCGGGTTCGTTTGTAATGTACCCTCTCGTGAGTGCATCCAGAATCTTGTTCGAAGAGCCTTTGGTATACTCAATCTCAAGGTCCCATTACTAAATTTCTAGGAACCATCTCGCCCGAGACACGCCAGTGACAAACATATGCGATAAAGTCGTGAAATCGAAAACCAATCAGTTTTTCTCTAGCAATTGATCAGAAACTCTCAAGACATCCATCAGAACTTCATCCAAAATTCGTCCAGAAATTACCAAAAATTATTGAAATTTGTCCAGAACACAAGCGAAATGTAAGAATAATTTTAACCAAATATGTGTAAAAGTTTGTGATGAGTCATGCAATCGAAAAAAATTCGTCCATAAATTTATCACAAATGATCCGTAAATGATAAGTAAGTCGTTAAAAATTCGACCTAACGCGAAATATTTCAGGGTTTAAATCAATTAACTTTTCTAAAGCAATATGTCAGCAATCCTCGAAACATACTCCACAAATATTCCAAAATTCGTTCAGAAAAATGCCGATAATTATTGAGATTTGTCCATAACACACCAAATTATAAATTGACTGAAACTATTTGTAAATGTTGGCGATGAGTATCGAAATCAACAAAAAATCGTCCATAAATTTATCACAGATCATCTATAAATGATCAGCAAATCGTTAGAAATTTGACCCAACGTGTGAAATACCGGGGAAAAATTAATCAGTTTTTCTAAAGCAATTGGTCAGAAATCGTCCAAAAATCCTACACAAATATTCCAAAATGAGTTCCGAAAAACGTCTAGAATTATCGAGATTTGTCCACAACATAACCGAACTGTGACTAGAAAATAACTGAAAATATGTGTAAATTGTAATAACATCGAATCTATGTACAACAGTATGTAACGCGCCCTACTACCTTCAGATCTCCCTACTCTGTGGGATTCACGCGATCAATCAGCCTCGTAGATCAGCGATAGAGGCGACAGCTTCATACAAACGACCGCAGGACGCCGCGGATTGGCCATGCACAGGCCGAATATAAGCGCCGATCGCGAAGCGCGAAATCGTACGAAACCGTCGAATGTAAATAGAAGCTTACAATATTTTGATCACGACAAATTAGTATCAGATAGAAGTCGCTTCCAAGGCGATACTACTCAACGCGGCGCGTACATATCTCGCGATTCGCAAAGGCTCGATTATTCCAAACCTCGATCGGATTTCAACTCGCGTTCGAATGATCAATATAGGAACAAAACAAATAACTCGCAAAATCGAGCCAACTATAATTACAAGAGAAATAATACGAATCGTAATGCTAATGAAAGTAACATGGTGGGAAATTTAAATATCGCTAATCCAAATGAATCGACTAGTGTTTCCGTTGAACAGCCAGATAATATCGTCGAGGTGGAGGTGGAAAATCTTTGCGCTGCTCGAAATTAGGTCCTATTTCGACTTGCGTTATCAATACTGAGGACCTAATATTTGACGTAATAAACAATAATGACGATGGAATCTTCTTCGAAAATAGAGTGGCTAATAAATAGTTTGATCGACTGCGGAAGCCCGGTCTATTGCATTGAAAAAATAATGTTCGAAAAGATAAAGAGAGAGGAAAGCGTAAAAATTCTTACGGTGACAAACATGATTTTAAAAGGGGCATTTTCAAATAAATCTTGTAAAGTAAGAAAATATAAAGTAAGAAATTGGTGAACTTATTTATTAAGGGTGCTGAAATGAAAACTATTTTGCTAGTAGTGCCGAATTTAGCCTATGATATGATTCTCGGAATAGATTGGTTGTAAAATTATATTGTTATTAAACGAGGTTATTGTTAACGCGAAGGAGCGCAATATTCGATATTCGATTCGTGACTTTGTAATTCGAGAGCCGATGGTTATATTCTCGTTACAGTCACCATCGACAAGTAAGGTAGGCGCGTGTGTACTGGAGATCGCGATGTCGCCTTCGAGGGACGATCATGGTCCGCCTCACAAAGAAAACTCGCAAATGTGCGGTTTACTTTTTGAGGCGGGAGATGAAAACTGCTCTTTTCTCCGGTCGATCGATGACCTTGAGAGCCGAGTACCGCTTACGTCATTTAAGTATAATCAATGACGCCGAAAAAAAGTTGTTGAAGGGAGCAATCATGGAATACTGCGACACGTTCTCAGATGAGCCAGATCGTTTTAAAGGGTTCCAATATAAGATTAACGTTACGAGCGAGCACCTGAAAATAAATCAAAACTATTCGATTCCAATAGCATATAAAACAGCTGTTGGAGAGCATTTAGGCTACTTACTAAAACTGGATATTATAGAGAGGGCAAATAGTTCGTCTTGCAGTCCCATACATGCCGTAGTGAAGGAAGATGGAAAAATTCGGCTCTGCCTTGAAGCGCGAAATTTGAACCGTTATATTCAACCGGATAATGAATGACCGCCGAAGATCGCGGAGATTTTGCAGAGCCACACGGGTGCTATATATTACACCAGCACAGACTTCGTGCAAGGTTATTATCAAGTGGAGCTTGACATTAATTCTAGAAAATACACTGCGTTTATTTACAATGGTCAATGTTACCAATTCTGCAGAGTTCCATTTGGTTTGCGCACGCCAGGGAGAGCTTTTATACATGCATTAAATTCGCTTTTCAATAATGATGAAAAGCAGTTTTTAATAATGTATGTCGATGATGTTTTTGTAAAATCGCGCGATTTTTGTAGTCATATCGAACATTTAAAGGTATTTTGGAACAAATTACAGCAGACCGGTTTAAAATTAAAATTTGACAATACAATATTTTGTCGACGCGAAATACCGTTTCTCGGGTTTGTATTGAATACACGCGGTATAAGGCCGAATCCGGAGCGGGTTAAGGCCATTCAAAATATCCCCGAATCTACGAATCGCAGTGAGTTGCAACGTTATATCGGCATGTGTACGTATTACAGACGTTTTTCTGATAAATACGCGGCGTCAATCGATTCGTTCCGTGACCTGCTAAGCTCGAAAAATAAATTCGTATGGCGTGAAGAACATCGCACTGCATTTATGAACTTGAAAAGCAAATTCTCGGAATATGTCTTACTAAGTCATTATCGGCAAGATTTAGCTTTCGCATTACGAACCGACGCGAGCCTAAAGGGAATTAGCGCCGTGTTTATCAAGTAGACAAAACAGATGAACCGATTATAATTTCTCTAGTCAGTCGATGTCGTAACGATATATGAAACGAGATATACCGCGAAGGAGTTAGAATTGCTTGCGATTGTTTATGCATTATTAAAATTGAAGGATTTCTTACTCAGGCAAACTTTTAAAATATATATACATACTGCCCGCCTCGCGCGATGGACGTTGTTTATTTCATCATTTTCTTTTGAGATAAGTCACTGTAAGGGGCGCGAAAACATAATTGCCGATTATTTTAGTCATGTAGTCCCGAGTGAAGTCGAGGTAAATGACAACAGTAACATGCGATTGTTGACAAAGTCTAGAGTTGACGAAGATGCGGTGGGATTAACGAGAGTAATCGCCACGATTAAGGGATTGAATACGTGGTTTCCAGAAATGAGAGCATTAATTAAGTTGAAAGTGTCGGACGAAAAGTTAAATATCATAGTAAGAGAAAGGCTAAAGTCGAATCGGGAGGATTTTCAAATATATCATAAGGTCATTTTTCATAAGCCGCAACGCGAAAGCGGGTGGCGTATCACGGTTCCGTTGGAATTAAAAGAGACGCTCATGAACGAGATTCACGAGAGAATCGGTCATTTCGGCATGCAACATGTACAACACATGGCGAGATTAAGAAGAACTTTTGGTGGCCCCGAATGCGCAAGAATATTAAAGAGATCATTTTATCTTGTAACCTCTGTCCGTACTCCGAAGCAATCTAATGCAATTAGGAAGGAGATCGCAAAATTCTTTCATATTTACTTCGGACCGTACAGAATTTCACGCTCGTTCAATGCAAATGCTTTCGAGTTAGTATCTGTCGATGATGCGAGTAAGGTAATAGGTAGATATAACCGAGTCGATTTAACGATCTATCGGCAACGCCCCCTCCTGATTGCGTTGTTGACTCTAGAAATCGTCGCATATAGTTAAATATTGTGTGATGATTGTTTAGCTTTAAGTAAGCGTTGTGTGTATATAGATGTGACGAACACGACGTTGTGTAATATTATCGTAAAGATTGACGTGATCTCAGGTGAGATCCCAAGCTTGATATAAGTACCGGCGACAATGAATGTATTATTGTAATAATTAGGTGTGGCGTATTTTAGTCATTTTTTACTTCAATCTATTTTATTTTAAATGTAGTGAACGACGACTCCTCAAATTAAATAGGATCTCATGCGAAACTTTGGCACTTGGAACCAATATGCTTAATATAATATATGTATTTGCTTGGCATTTTGTATATATTGTCATTGATTGATTTTATATTTAGATCTTTGTTTTGAAATGTTACTATCAACGTGATGTATATAACGTATAGGCGAGAAACGATTGTCTAAATATACATACCACCGTTGTCACACGATGACGAGTTCGTACGACGAGGCGTAAGTGTATATGTTGTGTGTTTGATGTTAAGCGCCGGCGAAAGGTAAGATAAGAAGACAACGATTAAGCAAAGTAAGCAGGAGATTGGCATGGATGCTGCACCGTGTTTTGGCGCAGAGACTAGAGCACACACTATACTTTGGCGCAAAAGTAATCGGCGGGCCTGTGACGATGCGCCTTTTTCTATGGAAATTCTGACGCGGTGTTTTCTCGTATTATATAATCAATCGACAAAACTGGGGATGATGAAGTGATAACATCCAAACTATGCGCGATAGTATGTAACGCACCATACTATCTTTAGATCACCCTACTCTGCAGGATTCACGCGATTACACGATAGAGGCGACAGCTTTATACAATCAACCGCAGGCGGCTGCGGATCGGCACAGACAGCATCTAAACGCCGATCGTCCGGCAACACACGCCAACATAAGGCAGAAAGAAAAATACGACTGAGACCTTGGCGAAGCACAAAGGCGAGCATCGACGCGAGGGAGACGCCACCCGTGCAACGCGGGGATCTTCCACAAGACTCGCCGCTATAACCTCCGAGCAGACCGCTGCATCAGAGAGCGTCGCCTCAAGCGCTATACACCGACAGCAATTATACCACCAACAGGACGCAAGAGCCCGAAAAGGACCAACGCAGCACGTCCAGCATCGAAATGTATTGAAATCAAAAAAAATTAGTCTAGAAATTTATCAAAAACCATCCGTTAGAAATTCGACCCAACGCGAAAAACATCGGGGAATAAACTATCAGCTATTTTAAAGCAATTCGTTAGAAATCCTCAAAAAATTCTGCAGTAATATTCCCAAATGCGTTCAGAAAAACACCTGGAATTATTGGAATTTGTCCGTAATTAAACCGAACTGTGACTAGAAAACGTCTGAAAATATGTATAGATGTTGGCGATGAATACCGAAATCGAAAAAGATTGACCTAGAAAATTATCACAAATCATCCATGAATTTTCAGCAAAGCGCTAGAATTTCCACCCAACGCGAAAAAAAAACGGAGAAATCTATCAATTTTTCTAGTACAATTTTCTAGAAATGCTCAAAAAATCCTGTAGAAATATTCCCAAATTCGTACAGAAAAACACCTGGAATTATTGGAATTTGTCCGTAATTAAACGGAACTGTGACTAGAAAACGTCTGAAAATATGTGTAGACGTTCGCGATGAGTATCGAAATAGAAAAAGGTTCGTCTAGAAATTTATCACAAGCCATCCATGAATTATTATCAAAGCGCTAGAATTGGGACCCAACGCGAAAAACATGGCGGAGAAATCTATCAATTTTTCTAATGCAATTCTCCTGAAATCGTAAAAAATCATGCAGTAATATTCCCAAATTGGTACAGAAAAACACCTAAAATTATTGGAATTTTCCATAATAAAACCGAACTGTGAGTACAAAACGTCTGAGAATATGTGTAGTCGTTGGCGATGAGTAGCGAAATCGAAAAAAATTGACCTAGAAATTTATCACAAACCATCCATGACTATCATCAAATCGCTAGTGTTTCGATCAAACGCGAAAAACATCACGGAAAAATCTATCAATTTTTCTAATACAATCCTTCTGAAATCCTGAAAAAATTATGCAGTAATATTCCCAAATGCGTTCAGAAAAACACCTGGAATTATTGGAATTGTTCATAATAAAACCGAACTATGTCTAGAAAACGTCTGAAAATATGTGTAGACGTTGGCGATGAGTACTGTAATCGAAAAAGATTGACCTAGAAATTTATCACAAGCCATCCATGAATTATTATCAAATCGCTAGAATTTCGACCCAACGCGAAAAATATTATAGAAAAATCTATCAATTTTTCTAATGCAATTCTCCTGAAATCCACAAAAAATCATGCAGTAATATTCCCAAATGCCTTCTGAAAAACACATCTAATTATTGGAATTTCTCCATAATTAAACCGAACTGTGACTAGAAAATGTCTGAAAATATGTGTAGACGTTGGCGATGAGTACCGAAATCGAAAAAGATTGACCTATAAATTTATCACAAATCATCCATATATGATCATCAAATCGCTAGTATTTCGATCAAACGCGAAAAACATCACGGAAAAATCTATCAATTTTTCTAATACAATCCTTCTGAAATCCTGAAAAAATTATGCAGTAATATTCCCAAATTGGTACAGAAAAACACCTGGAATTATTGGAATTTGTCCGTAATTAAACCGAACTGTGACTAGAAAACGTCTGAAAATATGTGTAGACGTTGGCGATGAGTACCGAAATCGAAAAAGATTGACCTAGAAATTTATCACAAACCATCCATGACTTATCATTAAAATGCTAGAATTTCGACCCAACGCGAAAAATATTATAGAAAAATCTATCAATTTTTCTAATGCAATTCTCCTGAAATCCACAAAGAATCATGCAGTAATATTCCCAAATGCATACAGAAAAACACCTGGAATTATTGGAATTTGTCCATAATAAAACCGAATTGTGACTAGAAAATGTCTGAAAATATGTGTAGACGTTGGCGATGAGTATCGAAATCGAAAGAGATTGACCTAGAAATTTATCACAAACCATCCATGACTTATCATCAAAATGCTAGAATTTCGACCCAACGCGAAAAATATTATAGAAAAAGCTATCAATTTTTCTAATACAATGCTCCTGAAATCGTGAAAAATCATGCAGTAGTATTCCCAAATGCATTTAGAAAAACACCTGGAATTATTGAAATTTGTCCGTAATTAAACCGAACTGTGACTAGAAAACGTCTGAAAATATGTGTAGACGTTGGCGATGAGTATCGAAATTGAAAAAGATTGGTCTAGAAATTTATCACAAGCCATCCATGAATTATTATCAAAGCGCTAGAATTGGGACCCAACGCGAAAAACATGGCGGAGAAATCTATCAATTTTTCTAATGCAATTCTCCTGAAATCGTGAAAAATCATGCAGTAATATTCCCAAATGCGTTCAGAAAAACACCTGGAATTATTGGAATTTGTCCATAAAAAAACCGAATTGTGACTAGAAAACGGCTGAAAATATCTGTAGACGTTGGCGATGAGTATCGAAATAGAAAAAGATTGACCAATAAATTTATCACAAATCATCCATAAATGATCAGCGAAGTGCTACAATTTGGACCCAAGGCGAAAAATATCACGGAAAAAACTACCAATTTTTCTAATGCTATCCTCATGAAATCCTGAAACATGATGCAGTAATATTCCCAAATGCGTTCAGAAAAACACCTGGAAATATTGGAATTTGACCGTAATTAAACCGAACTGTGTCTAGAAAACGTCTGAAAATATGTGTATCATCCATAAATGATCAGCAAAGCGCTAGAGTTTGGACCCAACGCGAAAAATATGGCGGAGAAATCTATGAATTTTGCTAATGCAATTCTCCTGAAATCCACAAAAAATCACGCAGTAATATTTCCAAATGTGTTCAGAAAAACACCTAAAATTATTGGAATTGTCCATAATAAAACCGAACTGTGAGTAGAAACCAACTGAAAATATCTGTAGACGTTGGCGATGAGTATCGAAATAGAAAAAGATTGACCTATAAATTTATCACAAATCATCCATATATGATCATCAAATCGCTAGTATTTCGATCAAACGCGAAAAACATCACGGAAAAATCTATCAATTTTTCTAATACAATCCTTCTGAAATCCTGAAAAAATTATGCAGTAATATTCCCAAATTGGTACAGAAAAACACCTAAAATTATTGGAATTTTCCATAATAAAACCGAACTGTGAGTACAAAACGTCTGAGAATATGTGTAGTCGTTGGCGATGAGTAGCGAAATCGAAAAAAATTGACCTAGAAATTTATCACAAACCATCCATGACTATCATCAAATCGCTAGTATTTCGATCAAACGCCAAAAACATCACGGAAAAATCTATCAATTTTTCTAATACAATCCTTCTGAAATCCTGAAAAAATCATACAGTAATATTCCCAAATGCGTTCAGAAAAACACCTGGAATTATTGGAATTGTTCATAATAAAACCGAACTGTGTCTAGAAAACGTCTGAAAATATGTGTAGACGTTGGCGATGAGTACTGTAATCGAAAAAGATTGACCTAGAAATTTATCACAAGCCATCCATGAATTATTATCAAATCGCTAGAATTTCGACCCAACGCGAAAAATATTATAGAAAAATCTATCAATTTTTCTAATGCAATTCTCCTGAAATCCACAAAAAATCATGCAGTAATATTCCCAAATGCCTTCTGAAAAACACATCTAATTATTGGAATTTCTCCATAATTAAACCGAACTGTGAGTACAAAACGTCTGAGAATATGTGTAGACGTTGGCGATGAGTAGCGAAATCGAAAAAAATTGACCTAGAAATTTATCACAAACCATCCATGACTATCATCAAATCGCTAGTATTTCGATTGAAAAATCTATCAATTTTTCTAATACAATGAAATCCTGAAAAAATCATACAGTAATATTCCCAAATGCGTTCAGAAAAACACCTGGAATTATTGGAATTGTTCATAATAAAACCGAACTGTGTCTAGAAAACGTCTGAAAATATGTGTAGACGTTGGCGATGAGTACTGTAATCGAAAAAGATTGACCTAGAAATTTATCACAAGCCATCCATGAATTATTATCAAATCGCTAGAATCGACCCAACGCGAAAAATATTATAGAAAAATCTATCAATTTTTCTAATGCAATTCTCCTGAAATCTGTGACTAGAAAATGTCTGAAAATATGTGTAGACGTTGGCGATGAGTATCCGAATCGAAAAAGGATTGGACCTAAAATTTATCACAAATAATACCATATATGATCATCAAATCGCTAGTATTTCGTCAAAACGCGAAAAAAACATCACGGAAAAAATATATAATTTTCTAATTACCAATCCTTTGAAATCCTGAACAAATTATGCATTAATATTCCCAAATTGGTACAGAAAAAACACCTGGAATTATTGGAATTTTCCGTAATTTTTAACCGAACTGTGACTAGAAAACGTTGAAAATATGTGTAGACGTTGGCGATGAGTACGAAATCGAAAAGATTGACTTAGAATTTATCACAAACCATCCATGACTTATCATTAAAATGCTAGAATTTCGACCCAACGCGAAAAATATTATAGAAAAATCTATCAATTTTTCTAATGCAATTCTCCTGAAATCCACAAAGAATCATGCAGTAATATTCCCAAATGCATACAGAAAAACACCTGGAATTATTGGAATTTGTCCATAATAAAACCGAATTGTGACTAGAAAATGTCTGAAAATATGTGTAGACGTTGGCGATGAGTATCGAAATCGAAAGAGATTGACCTAGAAATTTATCATAAACCATCCATGACTTATCATCAAAATGCTAGAATTTCGACCCAACGCCAAAAATATTATAGAAAAATCTATCAATTTTTCTAATACAATGCTCCTGAAATCGTGAAAAATCATGCAGTAATATTCCCAAATGCATACAGAAAAACACCTGGAATTATTGGAATTTGTCCGTAATTAAACCGAACTGTGACTAGAAAACGTCTGAAAATATGTGTAGACGTTGGCGATGAGTAGCGAAATCGAAAAAAATTGACCTAGAAATTTATCACAAACCATCCATGACTATCATCAAATCGCTAGTATTTCGATCAAACGCCAAAAACATCACGGAAAAATCTATCAATTTTTCTAATACAATTCTCCTGAAATCGTGAAAAATCATGCAGTAATATTCCCAAATGCGTTCAGAAAAACACCTGGAATTATTGGAATTTGTCCATAAAAAAACCGAATTGTGACTAGAAAACGGCTGAAAATATCTGTAGACGTTGGCGATGAGTATCGAAATAGAAAAAGATTGACCAATAAATTTATCACAAATCATCCATAAATGATCAGCAAAGTGCTACAATTTGGACCCAAGGCGAAAAATATCACGGAAAAAACTACCAATTTTTCTAATACAATCCTTCTGAAATCCTGAAACATGATGCAGTAATATTCCCAAATGCGTTCAGAAAAACACCTGGAAATATTGAAATTTGACCGTAATTAAACCGAACTGTGACTAGAAAACGTCTGAAAATATGTGTAGACGTTGGCGATGAGTACTGTAATCGTAAAAGATTGACCTAGAAATTTATCACAAACCATCCATGACTATCATCAAATCGCTAGTATTTCGATCAAACGCCAAAAACATCACGGAAAAATCTATCAATTTTTCTAATACAATTCTCCTGAAATCGTGAAAAATCATGCAGTAATATTCCCAAATGCGTTCAGAAAAACACCTGGAATTATTGGAATTTGTCCATAAAAAAACCGAATTGTGACTAGAAAACGGCTGAAAATATCTGTAGACGTTGGCGATGAGTATCGAAATAGAAAAAGATTGACCAATAAATTTATCACAAATCATCCATAAATGATCAGCAAAGTGCTACAATTTGGACCCAAGGCGAAAAATATCACGGAAAAAACTACCAATTTTTCTAATACAATCCTTCTGAAATCCTGAAACATGATGCAGTAATATTCCCAAATGCGTTCAGAAAAACACCTGGAAATATTGGAATTTGACCGTAATTAAACCGAACTCTGACTAGAAAACATCTGAAAATATGTGTAGACAGATTGTAGGAATTGTCCATAATAAAACGGAATTGTGACTAGAAAGTGACTGAAAATATGTGTAGAATTTAGCGATGAGTATCGAAATCGAAAAAGATTGACCTAGAAATTTATCACAAACCATCCATGACTTATCATTAAAATGCTAGAATTTCGACCCAACGCGAAAAATATTATAGAAAAATCTATCAATTTTTCTAATGCAATTCTCCTGAAATCCACAAAAAATCATGCAGTAATATTCCCAAATGCATTCAGAAAAACACCTGGAATTATTGGAATTTGTCCGTAATTAAACCGAACTGTGTCTAGAAAACGTCTGAAAATATGTGTATCATCCATAAATGATCAGCAAAGCGCTAGAGTTTGGACCCAACGCGAAAAATATGGCGGAGAAATCTATGAATTTTGCTAATGCAATTCTCCTGAAATCCACAAAAAATCACGCAGTAATATTTCCAAATGTGTTCAGAAAAACACCTAAAATTATTGGAATTGTCCATAATAAAACCGAACTGTGAGTAGAAACCAACTGAAAATATCTGTAGACGTTGGCGATGAGTATCGAAATAGAAAAAGATTGACCTATAAATTTATCACAAATCATCCATATATGATCATCAAATCGCTAGTATTTCGATCAAACGCGAAAAACATCACGGAAAAATCTATCAATTTTTATAATACAATCCTTCTGAAATCCTGAAAAAATTATGCAGTAATATTCCCAAATTGGTATAGAAAAACACCTAAAATTATTGGAATTTTCCATAATAAAACCGAACTGTGAGTACAAAACGTCTGAGAATATGTGTAGTCGTTGGCGATGAGTAGCGAAATCGAAAAAAATTGACCTAGAAATTTATCACAAACCATCCATGACTATCATCAAATCGCTAGTATTTCGATCAAACGCCAAAAACATCACGGAAAAATCTATCAATTTTTCTAATACAATCCTTCTGAAATCCTGAAAAAATCATACAGTAATATTCCCAAATGCGTTCAGAAAAACACCTGGAATTATTGGAATTGTTCATAATAAAACCGAACTGTGAGTACAAAACGTCTGAGAATATGTGTAGTCGTTGGCGATGAGTAGCGAAATCGAAAAAAATTGACCTAGAAATTTATCACAAACCATCCATGACTTATCATCAAAATGCTAGAATTTCGACCCAAGGCGAAAAATATCACGGAAAAATCTATCAATTTTTCTAATACAATCCTTCTGAAATCCTGAAAAAATTATGCAGTAATATTCCCAAATGCGTTCAGAAAAACACCTGGAATTATTGGAATTGTTCATCATAAAACCGAACTATGTCTAGAAAACGTCTGAAAATATGTGTAGACGTTGGCGATGAGTACTGTAATCGAAAAAGATTGACCTAGAAATTTATCACAAGCCATCCATGAATTATTATCAAATCGCTAGAATTTCGACCCAACGCGAAAAATATTATAGAAAAATCTATCAATTTTTCTAATGCAATTCTCCTGAAATCCACAAAAAATCATGCAGTAATATTCCCAAATGCCTTCTGAAAAACACATCTAATTATTGGAATTTCTCCATAATTAAACCGAACTGTGACTAGAAAATGTCTGAAAATATGTGTAGACGTTGGCGATGAGTACCGAAATCGAAAAAGATTGACCTATAAATTTATCACAAATCATCCATATATGATCATCAAATCGCTAGTATTTCGATCAAACGCGAAAAACATCACGGAAAAATCTATCAATTTTTCTAATACAATCCTTCTGAAATCCTGAAAAAATTATGCAGTAATATTCCCAAATTGGTACAGAAAAACACCTGGAATTATTGGAATTTGTCCGTAATTAAACCGAACTGTGACTAGAAAACGTCTGAAAATATGTGTAGACGTTGGCGATGAGTACCGAAATCGAAAAAGATTGACCTAGAAATTTATCACAAACCATCCATGACTTATCATTAAAATGCTAGAATTTCGACCCAACGCGAAAAATATTATAGAAAAATCTATCAATTTTTCTAAAACAATCCTCCTGAAATCCACAAAAAATCATGCAGTAATTTTACCAAATGCGCTCAGAAAAATACCTGGAATTATTGGAATTGTCCATAATAAAACGGAATTGTGACTAGAAAGTGACTGAAAATATGTGTAGAAGTTCGCTATGAGTATCGAAATAGAAAAAGGTTCGTCTAGAAATTTATCACAAGCCATCCATGAATTATTATCAAATCGCTAGAATTTCGACCCAACGCGAAAAATATAGAAAAATCTATCAATTTGTCTAATACAATCCTCCTGAAATCGTGAACAATCATGCAGTAATATTCATAAATGCATTCAGAAAAACACCTGGAATTATTGGGATTCGTCCGTAATTAAACCGAACTGTGACTAGAAAACGTCTGAAAATATGTGTAGACGTTGGCGATGAGTACCGAAATCGAAAAAGATTGACCTAGAAATTTATGACAAATCATCCATGTATTTTCAGCAAAGCGCTAGAATTTCGACCCAACGCGAAAAATATTACAGAAAAATGTATCAATTTTTCTAATGCAATTCTCCTGAAAGCCACAAAAAATCATGCAGTAATATTCCCAAATGCATTCAGAAAAACACCTAAAATTATTGGAATTTGTCCATAATAAAACCGAACTGTCAGTAGAAAACGTCTGACAATATGTATAGTCGTTGGCGATGAGTAGCGAAATCGAAAAAGATTGACCTAGAAATTTATCACAAACCATCCATGACTTATCATTAAAATGCTAGAATTTCGACCCAACGCGAAAAATATTATAGAAAAATCTATCAATTTTTCTAATGCAATTCTCCTGAAATGCACAAAAAATCATGCAGTAATATTCCCAAATGCATTCAGAAAAACACCTGGAATCATTGGAATTGTCCATAATAAAACCGAACTGTGTCTAGAAAACGTCTGAAAACATGTGTAGACGTTGGCGATGAGTACCGAAATCGAAAAAGATTGACCTAGAAATTTATCACAAAGCATGCATGAATTATTATCAAATCGCTAGTATTTCGATCAAACGTGAAAAACATCACGGAAAAATCTATCAATTTTTCTAATACAATCCTTCTGAAATCCTGAAAAAATCATACAGCAATATTCCCAAATGCGTTCAGAAAAACACCTGGAATTATTGGAAGTTGTCCATAATAAAACCGAACTGTGACTAGAAAACGTCTGAAAATATGTGTAGACGTTGGCGATGAGTACTGTAATCGAAAAAGATTGACCTAGAAATTTATCACAAGCCATCCATGAATTATTATCAAATCGCTAGAATTTCGACCCAACGCGAAAAATATTATAGAAAAAGCTATCAATTTTTCTAATACAATGCTCCTGAAATCGTGAAAAATCATGCAGTAGTATTCCCAAATGCATTTAGAAAAACACCTGGAATTATTGGAATTTGTCCGTAATAAAATCGAATTGTGACGAGAAAACGACTGAAAATATCTGTAGACGTTGGCGATGAGTATCGAAATCGAAAAAGGTTGACCTAGAAATTTATCACAAATCATCCATGAATTTTCAGCAAAACGCTAGAATTTTGACACAACGCGAAAAATATTATAGAAAAATGTATCAATTTTTCTAATGCAATTCTCCTGAAATCCACAAAAAATCATGCAGTAATATTCCCAAATGCGTTCAGAAAAACACCTAAAATTATTGGAATTTGTCCGTAATTAAACCGAACTGTGAGTAGAAACCAACTGAAAATATCTGTAGACGTTGGCGATGAGTATCGAAATAGAAAAAGATTGACCTATAAATTTATCACAAATCATCCATATATGATCATCAAATCGCTAGTATTTCGATCAAACGCGAAAAACATCACGGAAAAATCTATCAATTTTTATAATACAATCCTTCTGAAATCCTGAAAAAATTATGCAGTAATATTCCCAAATTGGTATAGACAAACACCTAAAATTATTGGAATTTTCCATAATAAAACCGAACTGTGAGTACAAAACGTCTGAGAATATGTGTAGTCGTTGGCGATGAGTAGCGAAATCGAAAAAAATTGACCTAGAAATTTATCACAAACCATCCATGACTATCATCAAATCGCTAGTATTTCGATCAAACGCCAAAAACATCACGGAAAAATCTATCAATTTTTCTAATACAATCCTTCTGAAATCCTGAAAAAATCATACAGTAATATTCCCAAATGCGTTCAGAAAAACACCTGGAATTATTGGAATTGTTCATAATAAAACCGAACTGTGAGTACAAAACGTCTGAGAATATGTGTAGTCGTTGGCGATGAGTAGCGAAATCGAAAAAAATTGACCTAGAAATTTATCACAAACCATCCATGACTTATCATCAAAATGCTAGAATTTCGACCCAAGGCGAAAAATATCACGGAAAAATCTATCAATTTTTCTAAAACAATCCTCCTGAAATCCACAAAAAATCATGCAGTAATTTTACCAAATGCGCTCAGAAAAATACCTGGAATTATTGGAATTGTCCATAATAAAACGGAATTGTGACTAGAAAGTGACTGAAAATATGTGTAGAAGTTCGCTATGAGTATCGAAATAGAAAAAGGTTCGTCTAGAAATTTATCACAAGCCATCCATGAATTATTATCAAATCGCTAGAATTTCGACCCAACGCGAAAAATATTATAGAAAAATCTATCAATTTTTCTAATGCAATTCTCCTGAAATCCACAAAAAATCATGCAGTAATATTCCCAAATGCCTTCTGAAAAACACATCTAATTATTGGAATTTCTCCATAATTAAACCGAACTGTGACTAGAAAATGTCTGAAAATATGTGTAGACGTTGGCGATGAGTATCGAAATTGAAAAAGATTGGTCTAGAAATTTATCACAAACCATCCATGACTTATCATTAAAATGCTAGAATTTCGACCCAACGCGAAAAATATTATAGAAAAATCTATCAATTTTTCTAATGCAATTCTCCTGAAATCCACAAAAAAT
>JACCIE010000209.1:0-49309 GCA_018906755.1 Sycophaga agraensis | reverse complement strand
ATAGCTTCGCAATGGAAGATTAACATTGCGGCGTTAACAAGCGAGCATCTGCGGGCACACTACTTATAGGTATGAACGCGGATAACAAGCGAGTATCCGATGTATCCTTGCTTTCTAAATAATAATAATAATAATTATCAAGGCTTTCGAGTAACGTGATCTGGTTAACAAATTCAAAGAAAGTTTGATGCTGCATCCATAGGCGCGCTATTTCTTGTACGAGAACGACTGCATGACGCGACCTCGGGAAAATTAGAATAAATAATTTTGGAAAGGTAGCAATGGGCCTCGCAATGAGCTTATTAGAAAAGTAATAATTACCTGAATGTTCAATCCAGATTTTCTGATTTTCCTCCGTTGCTGGAAAACGGAACAGCTGGAATTGATTTTCTGGTCCATTACTACAGTGCGCATATTTACACCGTTTAATTGCATTTCATTCACTCATTGTTGCAAATCAAAAGACTTATACAAAGATCGGTTTCTAACCTACTTATCACTACAGTTTGATATGAACTACGCGACGCGAGGAGATCTTAAGCTTAAATTGTCTATGCAACAATAACGTAACAAACATACAATAAAATAGCTTGCTGAAAAAAGATGGTTTTTGAAGAATATTTATTAGAAAAGGTAAATCGATTTAAATCACCAAGCTGTTAAAGAACTACACAGACAAAAACGGAGCTCAGAACGACAGTTTGAGCGCCGATTTGAGTTTCGCGGAATGACAACATATATATATATATATTATAACGAGTAAACATGCGTTGCCGAACACATGTGTACTCGTTGATTACTCGTGGGCACGCGTAGAGGAAAGAGGTAGCCGCGAAAGAGAGGAAAGCAGTGCGGAGAAAGAGAATAGGACGCGGTTGAGGGCCGGCGCGCGCGGAAAAGGGCAGTAACGGCGTGGAAGAAAGGGAAGCCGCGCGGAGAAAGAGAGACGGTAGAGCCGGGTAGAGCGAGAGCGCGGATGAGGGGGGTAGCGCGCAAAGAGAGAGAGGCCGCGGGGAAAAGGAGAGAGAGGCGCTTGGTGGCGCGAGCGCGCGGAAGGCGGAAGGAGGGACCGAGGAGAGAGGGATACGTTTCACGCGAGATAGAGAGAGAAAGAAAACCGCAGTTCCCGAAAGTTCGATATTTAACTATGCGCGAAAAGGGGGATTTTGGGAAAATCCGTTAGTTGTCAAGGCATTAGAAAAGTAGAAGATTTTCGGCAGTTCGCTCCGAGCCTTGGTCGAGAAAGGAAGAAGTAAAATCTAATAGAAGTCAGCAAAGAAAAGTAGCTAGAAGAACGAGAGATAGGATAACGAAATAAGTCTATTGAGAATAAGGAAATAAAAGGCGAGAGCTAAAAAGGAAGAGAGAGGAGAAAATTAACGGTTTAGGAAAGACGAAGGCATTGAGAAAAAGTAAGGTAAGAATTTAATGTATTATAGGGTGACGGAGTTAATACGTGTGGGATTGAAATGGTATACGGGTAGGTAGGGACGGAATTAATAATATTGAAGAAAAGAAAGTTTTTTTTTCTTCCAAAATTGTTGCCTTGGAGAAGGAGGGATATCGGGGCCCAATTTTCTTCCCGCCAAAATAAATTGGGGAAGATTTATTGTTTGCCAGAAATTTGTGTTGCTGAAGATGATTGATGCCAAGGGTATTTGGTGTCGAAGAATTTAGACAGCTAAAGAAGTAATTTTGTTCTTTTTCTTTTGTTTTCATTTGTTGCGGTGACGTTCTTGTTGCCGGTAGTAGCGGAAGGAGCGCGGGACCGGGAGGAGAGCGGTGGTCGACGACGCCATTTTCTTCCCTCGGGAAAATTAATAAAATAAAAGGAAAACGTGTAAATTAATTGTTGAAATAAAATCCCACTAAAATCAAGTACATTGAGTCAAATGACATTTATTGATTCCCTGCGTTCTTTGAATTTTAAATTTTAGGAGGCTCGCCATCAATAAATTAAAAGAAAAATTAAAGCAAGAAAATAAACGTTTTACCGCGTGTCGATGTGTCTGTTAAAATAAAGCCATTGTATTGTTTTTTTTTGTTAATTGTTTATCGCGTCGTCATGAATAAACGCGTTAGAATTATTTTATCCGTCGCGGAGAAATCTAAGAGGACAAATTGAAGAGCCCAACGATTCCCGCCATTTTGTCGCCAAGAGGAGGTCCAGGCTGTGCGGAGTATTGCCGAGGGATTTTCCGAACTTCGTTGTATTCCCCGAAGTGAAATTCGATTTTGGATCGTCGGGAGATTTTGTAGTTAGTGGAGTAAAGTAGAAATTTTTTTTTGTGCGTAGCTAGGGAATAGGCCTATAGGGTGCTACGTCACAAATGGCATCCCTTGTGGGGAATTAAATCGGAGATGGAAAATCCGACGGAAAATTGTTGTTGCGACCTAACTTTATAATTGTAGCCTTGGATAAAATTTAACAAAAAAAAAAAAAAAAAAAAAAAACAGAGACAGAGAAACTGCTAAAGTTGGGGTTTCTGAGAGACCGTTGAATAAGTGTGTCCCTGATTAATGTAAAATTTTAATAATTGACCTCTCAATTTAGTATTGACGATTTTTGATGAATTTTATCGTGTGAAATATGAAAGTTTTAGATGAATAATATATTATTTGTGTAATACATGTTTTTTTTTGTTTTTGAACATTGTTGTCTGGTTGTTGCCCTGAACTACATTGTTGTCGAGGATATTATCGAGGTAAAAATTTATTATTAATATATCTTACTAATTTCGAATATTCGCAAGATTCAACAAGTAGGCAGGGTAATTTTCTGGGATTATTGTGAGGGACTGGTACGTTGGGTACGAAGGATTTTTGTTGTGTAAGAGGGTTAAGACGTGTTTCCCCGTCGCGATTTTAAGACTAGTTTTTTTTGTTGCCGAGGAAATTCCGATAAAATGGAGGACGGTCGACGAACAATGAAGATTATTTTGTCATCTTCAAGGTCAGCCAGGGCATTGAGAAGGAAAATAGATCGTTTGCCGATAGAGGAGGTGGAAAGACAGTTAGAAGGTTTCAATCTCAGGCTAACGGGGGATGAAGGAGTGCTCCGGGACAGATTGTTCCGGAATGAGGCGCGTTTATTGGAAGTTTCGCGTTATGAAATTCCGTGGTCAATGAGAGAGGATGAGGAAGCGGCTATGGCACAGGAATCTGCCGAGGAAGTGGAAATACCGGATGCGGAAGATGCAAGTAGAACCGAGGCGTTTAACAGAAAGAGAAGGGGAATAGAAGAAAATAGGCGGCAGGAATCAAAGCCAGAGTTCGAGGTGCCATCCCAAAAACTTTCGCTAATTTGTCACTGGATCAGCTCGGTGATATGAGTCAAATCGCCGAGGAACAGGAGCAAGAAGCTCATAAACCAGACCGATCCACCACTCCGGTAGTATATAAAGGAGTAAGATATGAATGGCCTCCGTCTACTTCGTTCTATAAACCTAAGGTCACCTCCGTTAAGAAGGGACAATGGATTACGCCCCGAAGCACAATGCCATCAAAAAGAAAGGTGATTCCGGTTCCGGCAGAGTTAGAAGCATCAATATCGGAAGAACTCGAAAACTTAGACCAAGCGCAGGAACAGCCTAAGCGAGAGGTTTTTGGGGCAAGCCAAAGCAGCCAAGGATTTGCATACACCGACGAAGAATGGGAGTCGGAGGATGAAATTTTAGGAAGCCATTTTAGACAAATGAGTAGAAACAAGGTGGCGTCCAGGGCGGTCGGTCCGGCAGAAAGCCATAGGAATGAGGAACGGAGTTGGATGCCTAGGGGTAGGGAGCTGGTGAGGAGACCTATCTCTACGGCGAGTGGGATGTTAACCCACATTAAACTCCTGCAAGGCAAGCATATCCGGTTTTCGGGCGATAGGAAGGAAGGACCGGAGGACTTTCTCTCGAGATTAGAAGGAATTCGTTTGAGATCCGAAATGACGGAACACGAACTGTTGGACGTCTTAGATAGCGTTTTTTATGGTGCCGCGGGAATGTGGTATAGGACGGTTCAGGCAAGTATTGAAACATGGGGTCAGTTTAAGAGGCTGTTCCGGAGTCAGTTCATGGGAGATGTGGATGAGGACGACTTGCTCGAGGAGTTCAAAGCGAGGACCCAGGGAAGAGGAGAGACGATCTCGCACTATTTATTGTGTAAGAAGTACTTGATTGGTCACTTAAGGCACCCACCGCCGTTATTGACTCAAATCAAAATTATTTATCGAGGATTGTTGCCAGGATATAGATGGTTCATGGAAGGCCATAAAATAGAGTCGCTAGATGATTTAACTAAAGTGGGTCGCCGTTATGAGCGGCTAAAAGAATTAGATAAGAAGAGAACGTCTCCGCCGAAGGACGATAAAGTTTTGTTAATAGGTGGTGCCTGGGGAAACAGGGTTAAGACAACTAAATCACATGGATTTTCGGAGCAAGACGCCGTAGGCGAACTTACAATGGGAGGCAGCGAACAGGGGAATAGGAATCCTAGAGAGAAAGTAACGAAGGTTCAGGAAAACCCAAAAGCCAAGAAACGGTTAGATTTCCAAGTGGACACTGTAGCCACAGCTGAGAAGGAAACAACGTTGTTTAGGAATGATGCCGAGGGAAAATTTGGCTCAAATGGACGTGAGTGGTCCAACCAGAGGGGGGGGCCATTAAAACCACCACAAAATTTGTATTACCCGCAAGGGCGAAACCAGAATGAAGTAAGAGAGTCAATGGCTCCCAATAGTTATAAGACATTCCAGCGTGTGGCAGATGGTAGGCCAGATGAAGCGTGCTATTTTTGCAGGAAACAAGGGCATAGGGCTTTCGAGTGTCCGCAGAAAGTATGCTATAGGTGTAGGGAAAAGGGACACTTTGCAAATCGTTGTCCCATGTCTCGGCCTGTTCAGATCTGTCAAGGCTGTAACCAGGTCGGTTATCAGCTACGGAACTGTCCAAACTGTGTTGCCGTAAGACAGTTATTGGGAAACGGGGAGGCAGGGGTCAGCAACCGCTCGCAACCTCCTGCCACCCAGTAAGAGCGGAAAGAATTCGTGAGGAGGTAACATTCGCTTTGCCGCCGCTATCGAATGTTAATCAGGAAAGGAGGATCTTGAAATCAAGCTGTAGCCAGGTTGTGCGGGCTGAAATACATGCTCCAATGCAACCCGAGAAGATAACGGGTCAAGAAGGATATAAGAGTCGCGTGTCTGATTTGGAAAATGAAATTTCCGATCAGACCGATGTTATTAGTCGCGTGTCTGATTTGGAAAATGAAATTTTCGATCAGACCGATGTTATTAGTCGCGTGTCTGAGTTGGAAAGAAAATTTCCATTCAGGCCGATGTTATTGGTCGCGTGTCTGAATTGGAAAAGATGATTTCCATTCAGACCGATGTTATTGGTCGCGTGTCTGAGTTGGAAAAGAAAATTTCCGATCAGACCGATGATATTGGTCGCGCGTCTGATCTAGTGAAGAAAATTTCCAGTCAGACCGATGTAAGAAGCCGGATATCTGCTCTTGAGAATAGAAGGTCAAGACAGATAGATGGCGTGAGTCGCGAGCCTGTACAGGAGAAGATTGTCCTCCAACAGGCCGGTGGAAAGGAAGAAGAGGATAGTTTAGATCCCGAGGCAATTACAGTATTAGAAACGAACGATACGGGCAAAGAAACGAATGGAGCCAGGGATAAAGGAGAATTAGATTCTGGAGTCGCGAGGATTAGGACTGACAAGGAGGTGATACCTCCTTGTACAGTCCTGGGAGGGGGTGAATCTGGATGGAATCCAGATGAATCCAGAAATACGGTGGAAGAGTACCCTCCCATGGTAGAAGAATGCAGTGTGGAAAATCGGTGTTATTTATGGTTTTATATTGGAACCGAAAAGTATAAGGCCTTGGTGGATACGGGAGCAATGGTATCATTAGTAAGTCCCAAAATTGCGGAACGATTTGCCGATAGATTGGAACCGTCAAATTCCATGGTAAAAGGAGTATCGGGGGGTGTTGCCAAGGTTAGAGGGATTTTATATCTTAATATGGAATTGGATGGATGTAGCCGACGGTTAGGATTCAAAGCCATGGAATTTTGTGATCAAGATATAGTATTGGGAATGGATGGATGCAAGTTATTTCAGATTATAGTTGGCACGGAGCCTCCCCGATGGAAAATAGGTAACGGAGATTGGAGAGAATTTGCTGATGAATCGATGAGAAAAGAGGACATGGTGTACGCGGAGTGCGCAGGCATTGTGGAATTAAAAGACAATCAGGCGACTCAGCTGCACGAGATGGTCACGGTGTGCCTAAAACGGCAACCAAAAGAGTTTGGGATGACGAATTTAACCTGTCATAGAATAGATGTGATTGGACGGGAGCCGGTGAGGCATAATCCCCGACGGATGTCTCCAATCATGTGGGAGACGGCCAAGAAAGAGGTGGACAAGATGTTGAGAGAAGGGGTCATAGAATTTTCAGACAGTGATTGGAGTAGCGCCCCGGTGATCGTAAAAAAGTCAGATGGATCGTGGAGGTTCTGCATCGATTTCAGGGATCTGAATAAAAGAACGATACAAGATGCCTATCCGATACCAAGTATTGATTCCATTTTAGATAAGTTGAGAAGGGCAAAATACATCTCGAAAATTGATTTAACACAGGCTTATTTCCAAATACCGATGGAAGAAAGTAGTAAGAAGTATACAGCGTTTGCAGTTCAAGGCGCAGGACTGTTCCAGTTCCTAAGAATGCCGTTTGGTTTGTCGGGTAGTCCAAAAACTTTCCAGCGTCTAATAGACTATTTGTTTGGCCCAGAATTCAGACCTCACATTTTTGGTTACTTAGATGATATAATTGTTGCCACGGAGACGTTTGAAGAACATCTGAAATGGCTAAAAGTTACATTAGATCGAATTTGTGAGGCTGGCTTAATGCTGAATGAAAAAAAATGCGAATTTGGTTGTTCTCGGGTAACCTATTTAGGATATATTTTAGACAAGGATGGTTTGCGGCCAGATCCGGAGAAGGTTAGACCAGTAATAGAGTATCCAGCGCCAAGGAATAAGAAGCAGTTACGCAGCTTCTTGGGAATGGTAGGTTGGTATGCTCGTTTTATCGCTAAGGATTCGGAAATGAAGCTACCACTTCTCCAGCTAATTAAAAAGGATCAGCATTGGTGTTGGGGTGAGGAACAGGAGGAAGCTTTCAGGCTTTTGAAACAGGCCCTAACCAGTGCACCGGTGTTAGCAAGGCCAGATTTTTCTAGGAAGTTCACCATTCAGTGTGATGCCAGCGATTTTGCCATTGGCGCGGTATTAACACAAGATTTTGAAGATGGTGAACACCCGGTGGTATACGTGAGCCGAGTGTTAAATAAGGCAGAAAGAAATTACACCACCACCGAGAAAGAATGTCTAGCTTTGGTATGGGCTGTGCAGAAATTCAGACCGTATGTGGAGGGCTATAAGTTTATGGTTATTACAGACCATAGTGCCCTTAAGTGGATACGAAACCTGAAGGACCCGACCGGAAGACTTGCTCGATGGGCGCTGCAACTTCAGCAATGGGATTTTGAGATAATTCACCGAAAAGGAGCGGATCATCACGTACCGGATGCATTATCTCGGGGGTTTGTTGTAGAGGATGAAGTAGCGGGTTTTGGAGAAATCCGGGATCCATGGTATTTGAGAAGGGTGGAAATCTTGACCAATAATCCGAAAAAGCTGCCGGAGTGGAGAATGCAGGACGGCTTGATGTATATGCATCGGAAAGATCAATTATTGGACCAAATTTTATGGCCAGAGGATAAATGGAAGTTGGTAGTCCCAGTAGAGCATAGGGAACGGGTGATGCAAGATGCTCATTGTCACGCCTCCTCCGGTCATTTAGGAGTAGAAAAAACGTACTATCGTGTTGCCTCGGAGTATTATTGGCCGGGATGTTGGTATGATGTGAAGGAGTTTGTAACGACATGTGGAAAGTGCCAGGAGCATAAAGCATCCCAGTTAGGACCCCAGGGATTGATGGGCCATAGAATAGTGGAAAGACCATGGGCGGTGGTGGCAGCTGATGTCATGGAATTCCCTAGCAGTAAGAGTCAGTTTAAATATGTCCTGGTGTTTCAAGATTTGTTCACGAGATGGGTGGAACTGAAACCGCTGAGGAGGGCGGATGGAAAAGGTGTTGCCAAGGCCTTAGAGGAGCTAGTTTTGTTCCGATGGGAAGCACCGGATTATTTATTGACAGACAATGGAACGGAGTTCATGAATAAACATTTAGAGGATTTACTGCAGGAATATGGGATTAAACATGTCACTAGCCCACCCTATCATCCGCAAGCCAATCCGGTGGAAAGAAGTAATAGAACGTTGAAGACCATGATCAAAATGTTCGTGGGAGAAGACCACCGAGATTGGGACGTCCATCTGCATGAATTAAGACATGCAATGAATACGGCGGTGCAATCCTCCACTAAAGTATCGCCAGCTTTCTTAAATTATGGTCGGAATCCTAAGCCAGTGAAGAGTCTACGCCGAGAAATGGAAAATGGAAAATTCAAGCAGGTATTGGATAAGGAGGCATGGTTGGACCGGTTGAAACGCCTAGACGCGTTGAGAGACTTGGTGGCGCGTCACGTGGACCAAGCGAGTGACCGCCAAAGGACATATTACAATCGTGGACGCCGGGATGTGGTATTTTGTGTTGGGGACCAAGTGTTGAGGAAGGTACGAGTCCTTTCAAATGCAGGACAGAAATTTTCAGCAAAGCTCGCACCCAGATATGAGGGTCCATATAGGATTCAAGCGGTTATTACTCCAACGATTTATGAATTAGATACGGGGGATAATCGGAGAATAGCACGGGTGCATGTGTCGGAATTGAAAAAGTTGGTGTTGCCGAGGGGAAAAAGGGGTTAGTAAATGGTGGTGGTTGTGTCGTCAGTAGCTGTGTTGTCCTGTTGTCGTATGTAGAAAATTTATAGGAAAAGGATGTGGATAAAGAAATAAGAGTTGTTTTCAGGTATCTCCTAAGGATTATGGCCAAAGCAGGAAGCGTTGTTGCCGAAGTGGAGGAGATGATGGTGGATGGGGCTGTCCAGGAGATGCCGGTAGAGGAGGTCATGGAGGTGGCCCTCGCGTTAGAAGAAGGAGGGTCAGGTGAATTGATACCGGGGAAAAGGGAGATTGGTGTGGCCGGGGAGGAGGATATAATAATGGAGGATTCGGTTATAGGTAGCGTTCCTCAGGAAATGGTGAGCTGGGTCGACCAGTTAACCAGTATGATTGAGGAGGATTTGAGGGGCCAAGCACGGCAGGATCCTGAGGGAGCAGAAGGAGAAGAGGTCCCTTTGGTAAGGAAATAAAAGGCGAGAGCTAAAAAGGAAAGAGAGAGGAGAAAATTAACGGTTTAGGAAAGACGAAGGCATTGAGAAAAAGTAAGGTAAGAATTTAATGTATTATAGAGTGACGGAGTTAATACGTGTGGGATTGAAATGGTATACGGGTAGGTAGGGACGGAATTAATAATATTGAAGAAAAGAAAGTTTTTTTTTTCTTCCAAAATTGTTGCCTTGGAGAAGGAGGGATATCGGGGCCCAATTTTCTTCCCGCCAAAATAAATTGGGAAGATTTATTGTTGCCAGAAATTTGTGTTGCTGAAGATGATTGATGCCAAGGGTATTTGGTGTCGAAGAATTTAGACAGCTAAAGAAGTAATTTTGTTCTTTTTCTTTTGTTTTCATTTTGTTGCGGTGACGTTCTTGTTGCCGGTAGTAGCGGAAGGAGCGCGGGACCGGGAGGAGCGGTGGTCGACGACGCCATTTTCTTCCCTCGGGAAAATTAATAAAATAAAAGGAAAACGTGTAAAATTAATTGTTGAAATAAAATCCCACTAAAATCAAGTACATTGAGTCAAATGAGATTTATTGATTCCCTGCGTTCTTTGAATTTTAAATTTTAGGAGGCTCGCCATCAATAAATTAAAAGAAAAATTAAAGCAAGAAAATAAACGTTTTACCGCGTGTCGATGTGTCTGTTAAAATAAAGCCATTGTATTGTTTTTTTTTGTTAATTGTTTATCGCGTCGTCATGAATAAACGCGTTAGAATTATTTTATCCGTCGCGGAGAAATCTAAGAGGACAAATTGAAGAGCCCAACGATTCCCGCCATTTTGTCGCCAAGAGGAGGTCCAGGCTGTGCGGAGTATCGCCGAGGGATTTTCCGAACTTCGTTGTATTCCCCGAAGTGAAATTCGATTTTGGATCGTCGGGAGATTTTGTAGTTAGTGGAGTAAAGTAGAAATTTTTTTTTGTGCGTAGCTAGGGAATAGGCCTATAGGGTGCTACGTCACAATATATATATTATATATATATATATATATATATCGGAAACTCCACGCGTGGAGCGCGTACATGCACCAAATAAATATTTTTACTTTAAAATAAGAAAAAGAATTTAGTTTACAAAAATTTTTTATTAATCAATTACATTAATAAATAAATTATAATATTCTATTATAAATAACTTAAACTATAATATTATTTAAAATACTATTAATATATAATTTTGAAAAATATAGGAAACGCAATTATAATTCACTCAAGCATAAACAATGTAAAAAATGTAAATAATACTAATAGAATACCAGTAAAAAAATTAATCAATAATCACATTTAATAAGCTACGAAAATTATTATCAGTTAAAGATTAAATGTAAGATTAATTGTAAATAATTAATTAGTTTATTAACTATAAATGAATCACATGTTTATTACATGTGATAAACATACAATATAACATGTGATAACATAGATCACATGTTTACTACAGTGAATAATGAATGTTAGTGCTTTCGAATAGCTTTTGATATTAAATTATTCATGCAATAGTTAATATAAATATTTGAAGTACATAGAAGGCTATTCGAAACCTCTAGAATTTATTAGTAACTTATACGTAGAATATTTTTATATTATGTTCAAAAACTACCCTAGAAAAATATTTAAGGCAGACGAATCTCTGCACTCAAAGAGCAGCTTCCAGTGAGATTGCTCAGCTTCTCTGCTGTTGATCGGCTCTCCATGCTCCAATAGAACCTGTAAAAAAATTATTAATTACATTTACTAATTTACTCTATATTGCATTTTTTTTCTTCGTTTTAAAGATCATTATCCATCCTTTACCTTTACCTAGTTGTACATCTATTCCTGCAACTTTGATAGCAGTATGGTAAAGCTATAATTAGCTTATCATACTTTTAATTAAATGCTAAATTAAATCCATAGTCAATAATACGTCCATTGATATGTGTACCAAAATCAATTTTATACACATCATACTCATCAACTGTTGTCTGAGACCAATCTTTGCAGTCGAAGAGCTGTTGATTGGCTCCCAGTACTCAAATAGAACCTGAAACAAAATTTATTAATAATCAGAATTCAATAAATAAATATTAATTACTTATAAATAATATAAAGATCACATGATCTTTAGAAATATATAATTATGAACTATATAATTAATTAAAGTAAACCATACATAATGTAAACCATATTATACAATCACATTAATAAATAATAAATGAATAAATAAATAAATAATTTTATAGAGATACTTGCAGTCGCTTTAAATATACATTAGCAGTATCTATATATATATATATATATATATATATATATATATATATATATATATATATATATTATTATTATTACATGCTGAACATGCGTGCACCGAAGACGCAACCGCTTTCACCGTACGCGTGGAGACTCCACGCGAGGAACGTTTAGAATTATCTACCGCCGAATTTTGTAGTAGCACTGGAGACGCAACGACTTCGGCAGCTCTCCACGCGCGCACTCCACGCGTACAGCGTTCGCGCACGTGATGTTATCGGGGTATACACTATAGGTCCAAGTTCCACCGTTCCCGAGATATTGAAAGTCAAAAATTGGACAAAAAATGTATACACCGGGCGCATTTTATCAAAATTTTTTTCAGCTCAAAACATTCCCCGTCCTGAGAGCTTTCAGAATCATACATACACTATGGGTCCAGGTTCTACCGTTCCCAAGATATTAAAAGTCAAAAATTGGACAAAATATAGTGGGGATCCGAAATGTAGAGAATTGTACAGGCGCCATTTTGCGCCGGGTCCAGCCTCGATCTGACCATCCAAAATGGTCGAAAAAATTTTTCAATGTTTTTTTATAGCGTTGATCGTAGAGCTCGTCGAGACCTTTTAAAATGTATCAAGAATCAGGGGTCTGCGAGGAACCGTTTTCGAGTTATTGGGAGAGGACTACCCGATTCTAACCTCAAACAGTGTTTTTGGAACTTAGTTGGGTTAGTTGGGTTAGATTTTGGCTTTACTTGGGTTAGTCGGGTTAGATCGATAAATTTTGGGTCATCTTGGGTTAGTTGGGTTAGATTAGTAAATTTGGGTTGGGTTGGGTTGAGTTGGGTTGGGTTGAAGAACTACTTCTGTTTCGGATTTATTGAGTAGCGTAATATAGTCAGCAGAAAAAATGTTTCCATGCAATATTATTTATGATTTCAATAGACAAACTGTCTGTCGAAACTATTTTTGATTTGTGTTATAAGAATGTATTATAAAAAATATACGATTATTATTTCACAATCTTAAAAAAAGGCCGGGAAGTAATATTTCTTATTAGTTTATGAGACATTAAACTACATAGTTTAATTTAGTATATGTTTTGACGTTTTTTAAACCCAAGGTAATCGTATATACATAGAAAGTTTTAATTTGAAATGATGACATATTCTTTCTATATAAAGATATGGGTGTATTTTACTACCCATGTGCAAGTTACAGAAACTATTACAATATTGCGTTTAAACAACTGTACAAAAATTATGAGTTTCTATGTGTTTGTTTCGGTATATATCATGATTCATGTATATTGAGCAGTTCGTATGTTCTTACTCAATCAAATAGTTTCTACAAACTAAATATTAAAAGATACCTTATACTTGTTAAAGATATCTTTTCTGCTAATGGTAATCGCAGATTTTGTTTGAACGCGTTAACCTGCGCGAAAGCCGAAAAGTGACCGCCGTATGATACCTTTTATTTTCTACCTTGCGAGGTCCGATATATTGTGGACGTCTCCAATACAAAGGACTGTAGTAGCTGGAAAACTCGTATTAATAACTGGATTATAGATTAACAATATGCTATAATCATTAAAAGAGATAGTTTAGTCCAATATACTATTTTAGGATTTTACGTCGGATTTTCCAAATAATAAATCATTATGTGCGTTGTGTTGCGGTAAATGAGAGAGGGGTGGGAACGTAATGATGTTGTATTGAAATAAATTTTATTTAAACGTTTACTTTTAATGAAGCTTACAAGTATATCTGGGTACGCTCGTGGAATCCGATATAGACAGAGGCGCGCCCACCCGCGGTCGCCCTCTTAGTCTAGGAGCCAGGTTGATTTCGTGACCGTTTGAAGACGTAAAGAACACCAAGGATTCCTATATGTATTTATCCTGCTGATTACAAATTTTGACGATGTTTTGACTTAACTTGTAAAATTAAAAAGTTATTAATAATTTAATTGTTTAAAAAGCCGTAGAAACTAGAAATTAAACAAAATTAATATGTTTACTAGACGAGTTTATTTATTAGCTATTTATGAAATCGCTTGATTTTATAGAATTGAAAAATGTTTATTACAAGTCGAATTATTGCATATATAGTAAATGTTAGTTGCCAAATGCTGTTGCAGGCATAGTATGTATATCATAACTATGGCCCGGCTTCGAATTATTAGACAAATAACCTGTCATATTAAAGATTCAGAAATACGAGTTTATTCACAATTTTTTTTAAATTTATTTATTTTACGTCACGTCCTCCCTGCGGGTATTGGTGACTGTGCAACTTATACAAATTATATACAACATATTATTTACAGATTTCTATGTATACATTTAATTACAATATATTTAAATTTAGTCTATATATATTTGCGAAGATTGCATTCATCAATAAATCTGATTAGTTTATTACACTGTATAGTATCATTGAGAATATCTTTTAGGTTGCTCTTTAATTTTGCTTCAATTCTGGCTTCGTTGTAGACTCTACATTCTAAAATTAAATGGACAGTTGAGATGAGTTTTTGCGTATTTTACAGAGTTTTTGCAATTCTTTATTTAGTAAATGTTCATGAGTAATTTTAGTGTGTCCTATGCGGATGCGTGTTATTAGAACTTGGTCCCTTCTATTAAATGACAATAATAAATTAGTTTTAATATGCTTGAGTTTGCTTGGGTTAGATTCGTCCTTCCATAAATCATTCCATTTATTAATTACTTTTAGGTTTATTTGACTAAATTGTGTATTGTGTTTATATACTGAAGTTGGCTGGTGAGTGTGGCTAGATCTTGCATATAATTCATGGTTTCAGTAGGAGGTTTAGCTATGCTACGTCTGACTTTTCCACCAATAGACATTAGTTTGTTTATAATTTCGATGATTAAATTATAGCTGTTTCTCTTAACTGATTTATTGATAAAATTTAAATTATTAACGTATATGAAGATTGTCTTGCATTGTTTGCTTATTGATTCTATAATTTTGTTTATTAGAAGTTGAGTTGCTGTAATTATGCTTACCCATTTCGGGAATCTTACAAGAATATTTTCATTCATATTACTCTTGCTACTGAAATAATTGCATAGTGTACTTTTTTAATACTTGTATAGATGTGTATGTAATCATTATAATTCTGCGATGTTTTGTCATTATCTTCAGTAATAGCTATAATAGTTGAATGTATTGTATATACATTTTGCCATTCATATAAACTATAATTAGACGTAGCTTTAATCTGTGATATATTAATGTTAAACTCTTTAAAGTATTGTAGAGCTCGTTGGTAGAAAGGTTGACAAGTTGGGTTATTTGCCAAAACTATTTTTCTTTGAAATAGCGCAAATGCTTGATTTTTCAGCATTCTTAGCATTCTTATTGTGTATTTCATTGTAAGTTTCTTCATTCTTAGCTCTAAGGGCATTAACTTACTTTCAGATAATATACTGTTTATAGGGCTAGTTCTGAATGCTCCGATAGCTAATCTAGCTGCTGTGTTAATAATTGGGTTAAGCTTGTTAAGATTATGTTTTTTAGCTGAATTATAGATAATACAACCGTAATCCAATTTAGACTAAATTAAAGCTTTATAAGTATTCCTTACCACATTTTGACTTGCACCCAAGTTCTTAGCTGTTAATACTTTTAGGATGCTTAACCTGTTATTGCATTGCTTTTTGATGTTTTCGATAAGTGTTTTAAAGTTGAATTTTCTATTGAATGTCATTCTCAATATTTTTATTTCATTAACAATAGATATTGAATTCATTCCTAGTTTTAGTTTTAGATTATTCTCTTGTTTTCTGTTTCTGCTGAATATTATAATTTGGATTTTATCTTTAGATATTTTGAATCCTGCACTGTTCGAGAACTCTTCTAATCTATTCAGTGTTTCTTGAAGCAATTTTTGAGAGGTTTGTATGCTCTTACCTTTTATAAACATGGTTACATCATCGGCGAACATTGTACATTCAACAGATAATTACGTACAATTAACAATATCATTTATCGCTAATAGAAAAATTGTTACACTAATGACTGAGGCTTGCGGGTCTCCATTCTCAATCTCGTATGCATCCGAAAATACATTATTTACTTTAACTCTGATATTTCTACTATCCAAAAATTTTATTGTGAAGTTAAATATGTTTCCCTTAATATTGTATTTTAGCAGTATATCCAGAATTCTTCGGCGCCAAATAAGATCATACGCTTTCTCCATATCTATGCAGTACCAGCGCAGTCATTTATTTATGATTTTTTCTAGTATTTTGCATAGGTAGCAAGTAAGTGCAATAAGTCTGCAGCTATCTTTATTGCTTTTATTTTTTTTAAGCATAACCAGAGGAATTATTATGGCTTGTTTCCGTACATTTGGAAATAGATTATTTGTCCAAATTATATTTAAGATAGATAAAAGAGAAATGAGTGATTTTGCAAGTAGTTGTTTTAAAAGGATATTTGGAATTCTATCCGGTCCAGAACTAGTATTTTTTGTGTTAATAAGTGCTTCTTATAATTCATTTACTGTTATGATTTTGTTGAAACAGTGAGTATTTGCTTCCAGAATATTGTTATTATCAATTGTAGAATTGTTTTCAATTTTATTTTTATAGGATAGGAATTTCTCATTATACTTATTATTACTTGAATTTGTGGAAAAATGTTTTGCTAATACATTATCTATTTCATACGAGCCTGTAATAATCTAATTGTTTTCTTTCAAAGCTGCTGTTGAATTCATTTTTCGGCAACCCATGGATTTGATTTTTTGCCATAGGTTTTTTGAGGTAGTGTTATAGTTTGGAGATACTTTAACCAAGATTGTCGTTTGTGCTCTTTAACTGTTCTCTTCGCTGTTGCTTTGAGTCGCTTAAATTCTATTTTCGTTTCCGAGCTTTTCTTCTTACCTATTGACCTATTGAGGTACCTATTGAGGGCTTTCTTAGCCTCTTTAATCACTTGTTCGCACTCCTCACTCCACCATTCAGTTTTATTTTTTTGTACCTTTCCTTTTGTTTTTGGTATGCTTTGTTCTGCCGCCTCTAATATGATCCAATTGAAAGTATCTATAAGTACATTTATATCCATATTTTCCATATTTACCATTGATTGGATAAAATCTTCTAGTATATTGATATTACATGTAATTATTTCCTTATAAAGCGAGCAATTTGCCTTGTATAATTTCTATCTTGGTAGAAATCTTGTCTTGTGGTGTTCTTTGAATTCGCCTTGTGGTAAAATATTTAATGAATAGTGGAAAATGATCACTGCCGTATAATTTAGTACAAGCTTTCCACTCTAGGTTAGTCGAAATATTTGCGCTACTCAGAGATAGGTCGATTGCACTATAAGAGCCATTTGAAACATTGAAATGCGTGGGGGAGGTATCATTTAGAAGCACGAGGTCATCATCACCATTTAGAATTTCTTCTACTATTTTACCTCTTTTATCAGTTTTTTGCGATCCCCACATATAATTATGATTATTAAAGTCTCCAAGTATTTAGAATGGTTTTGGTAATTGTTTTAACAAATTCTTTATTGACATGTAATTGAGTTCATATTTGTTATTAATATATATATATATATATATTGCAAATTGTGAGTTTGAAATTATTCGCACAGATTGTAATTGCTATAGCTTCTAAGTCTATTTTTAAATTCATAATTTCTTACCCCTCCACTAGCTGTGTTACAGTCAACTCTATTTTTATTAAACGAAGTAAAATTTTTCATTTTTTAGTTTGGTCATTTTTAAGAATTGTCTCTTGAATACACATTATATCTGTTTTTCTTTGATTATTAAGTGTTGAAGCATTTCATAGCGACCCCTAAGGCCATTAACGCTACACTCAATAATATTAACTATTTTGGATGTTGTTTTTACAATGCTTATTCAACGCTATCAGAAAGTAGCATTGATACAGATGGCAATGTTGAACTTTTTGGGTTATTTGTTATCAGTAATTTATTTATAAGTATTGTAAATATAGTAAATATTGTACATTTTCTTTTTATTGAAGAGTCCCTCATATTCGGATATACATCTTCATTTAAGAATTTGATAAATAGATCGATATTATCTGTGTATTGTAGTACCACGTGAAATTATCCTAGCTCCTCTAATTAACTAATTTTACAATTGGTAAAATGAAAGGTAGGCGTTTATGATTTCTACTAAGATTACGTTGAAGTAGAGATTTATTTCATAAAATTTAAAATTGACATTATCACTTTTACTCAAATTTATACGCAGAATTTATAAATACGCTCGGTAGTATTATAAACGGCTAAGTCTGAGTTATAGTTTATACTATATCCGCAAAATGTATCTTCGAAATAAGGAGCCGATAACGCACAAAGATTAAGAGGCTCTCACTATTTTAAAATTAAAAATATAAAGGCAAGAGAGGAAGAGAGAGAGACGAATCAGCTATTTTGCTTATTTATATCGTCGATGTGGCGCTTGATGGCTACTTCCACTCCGGCCGAGTCTTCTCCTTGTCCTAACAATGCCCGGGTAGTCCCCACTATCACTACTTATGTTAGCCACGGGCGATCTTCAGTTGGCAACAATCATGGCCCGGAAGAGTAGCGATGATGGTTCGAGTAGAGAGAGAGATGTGAGTTTTCGCGATATAACTCGTTGTAGACGGGCGTTGCGAGATGCACGTCTTTTTTTCGCTGGTAGAGATACGGAGGACACGTAGGACTTCCTTGAGGGTCTCGAGTTGTTCAAGGAGCAGTTGGAAGTTTCAGATAGATGTTTAATAGGCTCCTTGCAATCGGCTTTCGTAGATGACGCTCGGAAATGGTACCACCGCGTCCAACGTATGTTTGTGGACTGGGAGTTTTTCGTGCAAGCCTTTCAGAACAAGTACTGCACGATAATTAGTGATTCGACTCTGCTCAGAGATCTTCAGTGTTTGCGCCAGAGAGAAGGAGAGACAATAGCGAGGTTTGTGGATGCGTTCCAGACGAAGGCGAACGCTATGCGTCACCCGCCGTCGGAACGCAGCCAGAAGAAGATGATCTTTGAGCAGATCTTACCGACTTACAGGCGATATATCATGGATAAAGATATGCCGGACTAGTTCAGTGGGGTAAGCGCTTGGAGGACGTCCAACGGATCGATGATAGGTTTGAGTCTCCGTCACTCGACCCGTCCTCGAACAAGAAGAAGGTGGAGAGAAAGACTGATGCTAGAGTTGGTGTGAATGCTGCATCTACGGCTCCTAGTCTGCCGCCCGCTGCGTCGAAAAAGAAGAAGAGAAAGAAGAAGAAGAGTAGAAGTTGCTTTGCTGGAGGGTATAGCGAGGCAACAGCACCAGCCGCAGCAGCAGAGTCGCGTTACGAGACAGATAGCGCCAATGCGCTCGAATCTGCCTCCTCAGGGGGGCGGAAGACAAGAGTTTGGAAACGGACAGCGAAGCGGCCAAGTATAGCCATCTAAAACGTGGCCCGGGCCGTCGTATGTTGAGCTGCATGCCCCGACTCCAATGCCGACACCAGTGGCAAATGCTCCGTTTTACGGACAGTGCTACACGTGTAACGGCGTTGGACATAGAGTCTCGATGTGCTCGAAGCGAGTCTGCTATAAATGCAGACTTCCGGGACACAACGCGAGCGCCTACCCAAATGCTAGCCAGCAGGTAGCGTGCCAGGTTTGCGACTGCCCTGGAGTAGTTTTCCGGACTTGCCCGAAGTGTGCGCACGTAAGGGAGAGCCTGGGAAACGCCAAGGCAGGGCAACAGACGCGTCCCCTGGGTCCTGCGGGTAAACGGTAGCGAGCAAGAGGACGGGTGGAAGATTGAGTGTAGTGGAGAATCGAGAGAAGAAAGTCAGGCATGAAGAATCGAATCAGAAGCGTCAAAATCGAGAGAGCAAAGCGAGTGAGTGCGAGAAAGAGAGAGAGCATCTCGAGAAGACGTTTCGAGCTTTACAGGTTTTGACGGATGAGCTCCAGAGGCTCTCCACAGCCTGTAAGCTGCTTGATAAAATGCCGGACAAGCCTTCGAATCGAGTTCGCAGTGAGGTACCTAGTCGGACGCCTGCACAGAGTTTGGAGTTTCCGCCGCTACGAAGCAGTAGTGAGGCTTCGAATAAAGCTGCGGGTGAAGGATCCGCGAGTTCACTGAGAAATTCGCTGTCCCGTCTGGCTACAGGCGTAATCAAGGGTGCTGTGCCGAAACAGTCGAACAGTAAGGAGCAGACGGTGGCCGGTGTTATAACCGACAACCGAATGTACCTAACGGTTCGATTGAACGGCAAAGATGTGTATGCGTTGTTTGATCCAGGTTCCATGATTTCTTTGATCGACCCCGAAGAAGCAAAGGCGTTTAAGGATAAATGGAAACCGGCTCAGCTAGCGGTTCGTGGAGTTACTGGAGGAACTCAGAAGATCCTTGGAGTGCTTGAAGTTCTCTTTGAAGTAGAGAATATCGAGCATGCAGTTGATCTTAGAATCGTGCCGGATACCGGTCACCCTGTCATTCTCGGGGTAGATTTTGGTCTCAAGTATGGTTTTGAGTTATCGCTGGTAGGATGTTTCTGGAGGATTCCTGGTGGAAGATGACGTCCTTTCTCAAAAGTTGGTGAATTGAGTTCAGATCCGAGAATTTTCGCAGAATGCTGTGGTATCGTTGAAATACGAAGCGAAGAGCGAGAGCAAGTGAAGGCTTTGATGGAAAAGTTACTTCCAGAACCCGGAGAGCTTCACGGGTTTACGACTCTTATTGAACATCACATCGATGTCCAGGGTGCTCTGCCGGTGAGACACGCGCCTCGACGTATGTCTCCCATGGTTCTCGAGTTTGCTCAAGAAGAGGTGAAGAAGATGTTTGAGAAAGGGATTATTGAGCGTAGCGCTAGTGAGTGGTGTAGTGCACCAGTGATTGTCAATCGAGACGGGAGCTATAGGTTTTGTATAGATTTTAGAGATGTAAATAAGACGACTGGGCGTGATAACTATCCTTTACCGAATATAGATTCGATTTTGGATAAGTTGCGCGAAGCTAGGTATATTTCTAAAATCGACCTAAAGAAAGCTTACTTCCAGGTGTTCTTGACTGAAGTTAGCCGGCAACTTACAGCTTTTGCTGTGCCTGGATCCGGTCAATGGCAATTCATTCGTTTACCCTTCGGATTGAAAAATGCGCCGATGACGTTTTGTAGGTTAATCGGGACCTTATTTGGACCCGAGGTAGAACCTCACGTTTTCGCGTACTTGGACGATCTGATAGTGGTTACGCAAACGTTCGAAGAGCACCTGAAATGGGTAGAGTTTGTGTTGCGTACGATTATGGAAGCTGGACTGGAGGTGAATCGTGATAAGTGTGAATTTTGTTGTTCAAGTGTGCGTTTCCTAGGTTACCGGCTGGATGCTGACGGATTTAGGCCTGACTCGGAAAGGGTTGAGCCGGTCCTGAACTATCCGACACCCAAAAATGTGAAAGAGTTGCGTACGTTTTTGGTATGGTGGGCTGGTATGCACAGTTTATTGAGAAAGAGTCCGAGCTTAAAGTGCCCCTCACGAAGTTGTTAAAGAAAGATCAACCGTGGGGGTGGCAGAGAGGACAAGAGATTGTGTTTAGTGCTTTGAAGAACGCGCTTGTAAAAGCCCCTGTGCTTGCTCGTCCGAATTTTTCTAAGTCATTTACGACCTCGGATCCTTGGTATCATGACAGAATAAACGAAATTCAGCGTTGCCCTCGAAAATTTCCGGGATGGAAAGTAGTAGATGGCATGCTGTATCGTTATTCTCCTGATGAAATCTTGGATCCGATCTCGTTTCAAGAGGAGGGGTGGAGATTCGTCGTACCAGACGGGTATAGAGTTGGAGTGATTGAGCAGGCACATCGCCACCCGTTGTCAGGTCATCTTGGAATCGAGAAGACTTACGACAGGGTAAAGAGGGAGTATTATTGGCCTGGTTTTTATTATCAAGCGCGTGCATACGTACAGCAGTGTAGTGAATGCCAGCGCTATAAAGTCTCTCAGGCGGGTCCTCAAGGGCTGGTGGGTAAGTGAATCGTTGAGAGGCCATGGGCAGTGGTGGCTGCAGACATGATGGAGCTGCCTCGTAGTAAGAGCCAAGTGGTGGTATATGTTTATATTATTTTTATTTTTACACATATTAATTTTAAGGCTAGAATATTTGGTAGTTTACACGATTTATATCCGGAATGAGTACTAGCGATATTTATGGTAGAATTCAGGTTCGGTCTATAGGGACTTTCAGGGTGATTTCTACTGATCTTCTACTCCTGAAATCTACCCGTATTTGAAAAATCTAGTTAGATTCTAGCGACTTTATTCTGATTGTTGCTACCAGGGTTGTCACGTGGCGGTTACCAGGTGGCTGATTTCGCCCCGGCTCCCAGCCACCACGCGACTTAAGGACTTTCCGTCCTCTCCTCCTGCTCGTATCGTCGCACGGAAAATCCACGGACGCGGCGGGGCGAGCCTGGGTGCTCGCTGCTATAAGGGACGCGAAAAATGGAAAAAGGCGCGCGAAATAATTACGCGGATGTTTAAATGTTGAATTAATTATTTATTACAATAAAATTTTACAAAAGGGAATCCCGACAATGTGGTCGACGCTATCTAATAACTGTCTCTCTCTCTCTCTCTCACTCTCCCGACGCGGATGATGGCGCACACGCTACAAAATATATATATATCAATTTTACTTACTTTGGTGGCGGCGGCGATCTCCGAATTGGCGGGAAAAGCTTACGCTTGTTTCGCCAATCTCAAACCACAAGGCGAGATCGAAGCGTCCCAAGATTCTCTATCTCGATCGGCAGGGGAGTGCACTTGCACTTTGGTGCACCACTCTCACCCTCTATCTCTCTCTTTCTCTCTCTCACTCTCTCTCTCTCTCTCACTCTCTAATTTACTTCTCTAAACGCGTCGCGCGAAACTCGTGGCGCTTTGCCGCTAATCGTCTCGGGAGGCACCGTGTCCCGAGACACACTGATCGCAATCGCGCAATTACACAAGGATCGAGGGCCAATCGCGCGCCTAATTGCCCTCTCCCCTTTATTAGCCGCCGCGGCCCGCGCGCTTTCCATTGCGACAATTACCGCGGAGACCATCGCGGCGCCGCTGGACTATGAGAGGTTGGCGGAATCGCAGCGAGGCGACGACGAGGTAAGGCGCTGGCAATCCGAGGACTCCGGATTACAGTGCAGACTCGTGCAGTTGCCCGGAACCAACACCCGAGTCTTATGCGACGTCTCGACGACCACAGCTCGCCCCTTCCTGACGAGGCCGTTCCGGCGAGCGGCCTTCGAGGCCGTACACAACCTCGCGCACCCGGGAAGCAAGGCGACGGTAAAACTCGTAACGCAACGCTACGTCTGGCCATCGATCAAGGCCGACTGCCGAGCCTGGGCGCAAGCCTGCGTCCAATGCCAGCAGGCAAAGACAACGAGGCACGTGGCAGCGCCCATTGGGAATTTCACCCCTCCGTCGGCCCGCTTCGAACACGTGCACGTCGATATCATCATGCTGCCGGCGTCGGAGGGCCAGCGATACTGTCTCACGTGCATCGATCGCTTCACCAGGTGGCCCGAGGCATTTCCGCTGCCGGACCAGGAGACCGACACAGTCGCCCGCGCCTTCTACGAGGGCTGGATATGCCGTTTCGGAGCCCCGCTGCGAATCACCACGGACCAAGGCAAGGTATTCCAATCGCTCAGCAGGTTGGTAGGCGCGACTCGCATACGAACAACTCCGTATCACCCGCAGGCAAACGGCATGGTGGAACGTTTACACCGGCAATTGAAAGCAGCCATACGGTGCCACCAAACGACAAAGTGGACGCGGATACTTCCGTCGGTGCTCATGGGAATCCGTGCAGCGTGGAAGGAGGACCTGAAAGCCACCTCCGCAGAGCTGGTATACGGCGAGCCTCTGCGCCTCCCGGGGGAGTTCTTGGCAGCGAACAACGAACGCGCCGAGGACCCGGGAGCATTCGTGCAGGAGTTACGCGAACACCTGCGAAAACTCCGGCCATCAACAGTCACACGGCATGGAATAGCAGAGCCGTTCATTTTCAAGGACCTGGCTACAACGGGGTACGTTTTTGTACGACACGACGCCGTCAGAAACAGCCTGGAGATGCCGTACGACGGCCCCTACCCGGTCATCAGTCGAAACGTGCGAACGTTCGTGGTCGCAATAAATGGAAAGGAGACGACAGTATCCATCGATCGGCTGAAACCCGCGTACATCCTGGAGGATGGCGACAGGCAGCCCGGCCCGAACATCAATACACACGAGACAACGTCGCATCATCCAGCAACACGTCCAGCAACACCGCCAGTAACACATCCAGCAACACCTCCAGCAGCTCACCCAGCGACGCAACGAGCGAGACAGACAGAGACGCAGCCACAATCATCTACGAGCAGCGCACCAAACAGCCCGGCAGTGACGCCACAGTCAGGAAGACGGGTGCGCTTCGCAGAGCGTTATCAGGCCGGGTTTGATTAAAGTTTTTTCGCAGTATACACAAGATTTTTTTTTTGTTTTCTTTCGCGTCTCATCAATACAAAATAGTGCGGTCCAGCTCATGCATATGTATCATTTTGTAATGTCTAAATAAACGAGATCGTGACTTCATCACTGGCAAGGGGGTACTGTGGCGTCCACACACACACACATACACACACGCGCATACACGCACCTAAGCACGCAAGGCCGAAGGCAAATTCGAGCGGCGGACAGCTGCAGCAACGCCGCTCGCCTCCCGCTTTACTCGGGTTGCCAGCAGCCCTCATGAAAGGCTGAGCGCTAACCCGGCAGACGGCTAGGGGTTTTTCCCGGGCAGCCCCGATAGAACGGCGGGGCCCGGTTAACCAAGGAGCGCCCGACGCGCCTAACAGAACCGACACCCAGGTAGACATACACGCCGAACCTGGGGCGCCCCGGAGCGGCCGGACGGCGGCCGATAGCGGAGGGCCGACGACAGGAGGAAAGCCTTCACAGATTCGCTCCGTCTAGCGACACGAACGCATCGTGCTCCCGCCAGTGACGTCGCCGCGATATACGCAATATTAACTACGGACTCATTTATTCCTCCGCACCTTATCCCTGCGCCCGAACGCACCAAATCCCAAAACACAATAATTATTAATACATTAAACAAATTTTAAATGCAGATTTTTGCAGCTAAACTAGAATGCTATCCACAGGAGATAGAGATATCTGAAACAGAATGTAAAATTTCTTTACAAAATTTATTGGATCATACCATTAAAAGACTTATTTTGGCCTTAAAATTACAATTAAAAGGTTATCTTAAATTGTGCGTTAAATATGGATTCGACGGTACCAATGCAAATAAATATAAGCAAAAGTGTGGAGGAAACGATAGTTCCGTTGAATATTTATTTTGTTTTTCCATCGTACCTTTAAAACTAATCGATGAGCAGGGTAAAATTTATTGGATGAATCCACGGCCATCTTCTACGAGATTTTGTAGGCCAATTAAAATTTTGTATAAAAAAGAAACTAGCGACTTAATTTTAAGAGAAGAAGGGAGATTAAAGGATGAAATAAAAAATTTAAAAAATATTGAAATAGATACCTGCCAAATTAGTTTTAATATGATGCTAACTATGGTCGATGGAAAGGTAAATAAATATTTTGTTATTGTATAGAATACATACTAGCTAGCAGTCGTTAAATAGCAGTTACTATCTCGGAGTACTATCTCTTAACTAAATCGTAAAAGTAATGTTAAATGGGAGTTTACAAGTTTTCTTTGCTTCATAACTTTTTATAAGTCATATAAACATTAACAGTCTGAGTTGTTTGTGTTGTCTTAAAAGTTTCATTTACTGAAACTATGCATACATCTTCGAAAATATTTAATAAATCATTTCTATGAGTTTCGGATAATAAACATTTTAATTATAGAATTATTAATAAATAACGGTTTTTGATCACTCAGGTACACGATTTCCGAGGAGTGACTGACTGCTAAGTCAACTGATACATATAAACTCTTAATAACTTTAAACATTCTATATATTAGATTCATTTGTTGTTAGCTTTATATTACTTTCTTACTATATTTTTAATGATTCTATACAATATAATTTCGAGTAAAGCCAAGGCTAGATGTTACTAATTATAAAACATTTTATAGGTGTGCAATGCTCTGAATTATACGTCATCACAAACGTGTTTTGTCTGTGGTGCAAAAATTTCAGATTTGAATAAAATCGATGAGTTACTCAGCAGACCAATTACACAGGGATCTTTGTATTATGAATTTTCTATTTTGCATGCCCATATAAGATTTATGGAGCTTGTGCTTCACATCTCGTATCGCATGGAATTCCAAATGTGGAGGGTGTGTATTTTCATATTTAAGAAAATACTATTTTCTATCAACTCTAGATATCATTCTATATTCTTATGAACTTGAAGCTGGGAGCCAAAGTTAGCAGTCAGTCAGAGACAAATAGGATGCGGGGGACCCGAGCCAAAAACTTTTTCAAATAGCGATCAAATTAATATAAATTCAAAGTTACCACTTTGGTATTTGATAATACGGTATTGAAGCATAAAAATTATTATCTAAAACGTTATAAAGTGATTGATATCACAGCAATAATTCTTCCCCTGCATCACCTAAAAAGACTTTTTCATCCTTGTATTCTCTGTAACTTCTACATGCATGATTATTGGCATGGCTGCCAACTTCAGGTTTATTATTTTCTTTTTTTGTAATTCTTTAATTTTTAATTGGTTTACAAAAGATTCCGAAAACTAAAAAAGAGGTAGCCGCTGAAAAGAAAAAGGAAATTCAAGATGCATTGTATGAAAATCTGGGTATCATTGTCGACTTACCAGCACAAGGATCTGGTAATACAAATGACGGTAACACAGCGCGACGATTCTTTCAGAATATAGAGGTTGTTGCCGCTGTTACTGAAAATAACATGATTAATTCACAAAATCTTTTTTAAATTATATAATGACTTAAATTGTTGTAATTAATTATTTAATATTTTTATTAATTATTATAATGAATCATATATTATTAATATTTTTTTATTTCATATCTGAATAATTAGGTTTCGATAAAGAGTTGTTAAGTCAATTTCAAACTATATTGGCTGTAATATCTTCTGGGGCGTTAATAAATAAAGAGACATTTAAAATTTATGCGCTGAATACGGCCAAACGATTCGTAGCATTATATGAATGGTATTACATGCCGCCTTCAATGCATGTTGTTTTAATCCATGGTTATGAAATAATCGATAAATTTCCATTACCGATGGGGCTGCTTTCTGAAGAAGTACAGGAAGCTAATAATAAAAACGTAAAAAAATTTAGGGAGGATTTTTCAAGAAAAATGACACGGTAAGTTTGATCTTAAATTACCTGTAAATTACCTTCAACCTTTAAAACATAGGGATCAGTATCTTTAATTTACCTGTATAATAATACTTATAATTATATCCTGATAAATTCTGCCGTTTAAACAATCATATAAACAAAACATATTCATAATCATCCGATCATAAAATATATCATATTTTAAAAGATTTTAATTATTTTTCAGAATCGAAACAAATACTGATATGTTTCAAAGAATTTTATTACATTCCGACCCATATATTTCACTACTAAGTCAAATGCCTAAGTTAGACAAAGATGAATATAATAGTGATATGAAAAGTCTATTAGTATTGGAAAATACTGAAAGTGATAGTGAGGTAGCAGGTAGCGATTAACTCGTTTGAAATGTGATATATTAGTTTTAACCATGATGTATTATTTGGAAACCATTAAAGTTTTTATAATAACTTGTTGGAAAACTCAATTGTTTAATTTATTAATAATGCACCTATGATAATATTAATATGTGTAAGAAATAAAATGGTATTATTTATTGTTTTAATAACAATTAATATACATATATATATGTATATATATATAACTTATGTATACTATATATATTGCGACGAGTATCTCGCCGTGGTCACCGCGGTACTGAACACGTGCTCGCCGCCTTGACCATGCGCCGAGTGGGGGGCAATGGGCTGCGCGAAATTCGGCGCACCGCGGTAATTATCGCGCGGGAAAGCGCGCGGGCCGCGGCGGCTAATAAAGGGGAGAGGGCAATTAGGCGCGCGATCGGCCCTCGATCCTAGCTTGATTGCACGATTTCGATCAGTGTGTCTCGGGACACGGTGCCTCCCGAGACTGTTAGCGGCGAAGCGCTACGTTTCCGTGCGAGGCGAGTATTAGTTTTTTATTATAGTATTTAGAGAGAGTGATAGCGAGAGGTAGATAGAGAGAGAAGAGAGAGAGAGAGAGAGAGAGAGAGTGGAAGCGGTGCACCAAAGTGCAAGTACATTCCCCTGCCGATCGAGAAAACGACCTTGTGACACTTTGATCTCGCCCTTGCGGGTTAGAGATTGGTGGAGCAAGGATCAAAATCAACAAGCGAACCTTGGGACGCTTTGATCTCGCCTTGCGGTTTGAGATTGGCGAAACAAGAGTTAGCTGCAACAACAAAGCGGAGGGCGTTTTTCCCGCCAACTTCAAGATCGCCGCCGCCAAAGTAAGTGGGATTGATATATATATTTTGTTCGGTGTGCGCGCGATCATCCGCGTCGGGAGAGTGAGAGAGAGAGAGAGAGAGAGAGAAAGTTTTTAGATAGCGTCGACCAGATTGTCGGGTTTTTGGTTTGTAATAATTTTTTATAATAAATAATTTATTAATTTAACATTTGAACATCCGCGTAATTATTTTGTGTGCCTTTTCCTATGTTCGCGTTCCCTATAGCAGCGAGCACCCAGGCTTGCTCCGCCGCGTCCGCGGATTTTCCGTGCGACGACATCGAGCGGGAGGAAAGGACGGAAAGTCCTTAAGTCGCGTGGTGGCTGGGAGCCGGGCGAAATTAGCCACCCGGTAACCGCCACGTGACAAATTGGCGACCGTGACAGGACGCCGGCGGTAGGGGTCGCGAACGAAAATTTTAATTTTTTCGTGAGGGAGCGGGCGCGAGAATTGCGCGCGATTTAGTTAGCGTTAGTGTGTGAAGTGTGTGAGTGTAGGAGGGGGGGATAATAGCTCGTGGCTCCGCGCTGTAATAAGCGCAGAGCGGGAAAATTTTTTTATTTTTTTTTGAGTAATCGGGAGCGAGAGTGGCGGATTAGTTATTTGCGGGATAAATTGTTTTAAGGTTATTGTTATTAATAATAATAATTAATAATTATTAATAATAGTAATCGAATTAATTTTTTTTTTGTGAAGTGATTAATTCCGCAATTTCTGCCCCGATTTGGTAAAAAAACTAAAAATATAAAAAAAAAAAAATAATTTAAATAAATAAAAAAAAAAAAAAAATTAGTGATTGTCGAGTTAGAGCCAATAGCAGAGGACGCGTCGGTGATTTGCACTGACCCCTCGCGTGGAGGCTCCAGCGTGTGAAAAAGGGGGGGTTGTATTTCTTCCTTGTAAGGTTGTGGTTGTGTGCGTCGCGGCGACCGTTACGAGCGTGCTTGCCTATTTTTAATATTTTTAGAAATTTTTAAATATTTTATAGAAATAATTTATTTTGATAAATACTTTTATTATATTTAATAATATTTTTATTATATATTATATTTTTATATTTTGTAAATTGTTTTCTTTTGTGTTTTGTTTTATTTTAGCATTCTTCTTTTTGGGAATTGTTGTTTTTATTTTCAGGCAATTTTCGATTTTTAGGTTTTTTCGTTTTTTTTTTCAGTATTTTAATTTTCTTTTTATATCTAGCTGGCAGAGCGCGCAGAGGTGCGGTCCAGCACCTAGTAAGCGGGGGGAGGGTGTTGCCATTCGGCGGTGCCTTTTGTACCCGCCTGAAGTGTTGACGCGACCACCCTTTGAGTGTGGTTGGGGCCGTAATGGCGGACCAAAGGAAACGGTCCTCCATTAGCGGCGTGGAGATGGTAAGCGTTGACGAGGAGGAGGAGGCGGCGATGCAGCGCGCTCGCGACCGCGTCGCCGCCATTAATAGAGTTTGTGAGCGTTATGGTGAGCGCGTGCGTGCCTTGCCACTTGCATCCGCGAAGGCCCGGCGCCTGCGGAGGCATGTGCGAGGCATGCCAATATATCGAGTGGTGATGGAGTTGTGCCGAAGTAAGCTCTGCTTTCAGGGCGACCATAATGAGTTGCGAGAGCGCTTATGGCGTTTCCTGCTCATGGTTGTCCGGCCTCTGCTGGACGTTCCCTGGGTCAAGGAATACGACGACAACTATGACGCCGAACCATTGGATCCTCCTTTGGTTTGTTACGATTTGTGGTTGCCGTCGATTTCTCCCCAGAAGCGAGGAACGGATCGTGAAAACAGCCCCGCGAAGGATGACGGCGCGGCAGCTATCACGACCAGCACGACCGGAGAGGATAGTGAGAGTTCTTCGGGAGTTCGTGTTCGAGAGATTGGAGTTGATCCTAAGGATCATCCCCCGACTATTTTAAACAAGGGGTAGATGTCCCGGGAACCTCCAAGCCGGAGTCGACTGAGGTAGACGGGCTGACCCTCCGAATGCAGGAGCAGGTACGGCAGATCGTATCATCTGTGATGACAGAAATTTTTGCATCACAGGGTGATAGTATTCCGCAGACGCTGAGAGGAGCAACTACGCAAGTTGCTCCTTCTATGGCGTTAGCGGGTGGGCCAGCTAACCAAGGCGAGAGCCCGAGTCTGCCGCCTAATTCAGCGGAGACAGGGAAGCCTCCTGCAGCGGCCTCTACGCCGCATAAAAGGAAGGTTTCCTTGAAGAAAGCAAATAAGAAGGTGTTGGTGAGTTCGGATGCGGATGACTCTTCACAGAGCGGATCGTCAGAAGAAGAATCTGTGTTGATGTCGGCGCCGCGTCCGAGCAAGTTAGTGAGTCGTCGTGATAGAGTGAGGGTCGAGGATACTGCTCAGAGGCGACGCAGTCGGCAGGTTTTACCTTCGATGATTGAGTCGGCCGCGGGCGATCTTCAGTTGGCAACAACCATGGCCCGGAAGAGTAGCGATGACAGTTCAAGCATAGAGAGAGACGTGAGTTTTCGCGACATAACTCGCTGCAGACGGGCGTTGCAAGATGCACGTCTTTCTTTCGCTGGTAGAGATACGGAGGATGCGTGGGATTTCCTTGAGGGTCTCGAGTTATTCAAGGAGCAGCTGGGAGTTTCAGGTAGATGTTTAATAGGCTCCTTGCAATCGGCTTTCGTGGATGACGCTCGGAAATGGTACCACCGCGTCCAACGTATGTTTGTGGATTGGGAGTCTTTCGTGCAAGCCTTTCAGAACAAGTACTGCACGATAGTTAGCGATTCGACTCTGCTCAGAGATCTTCAGTGTTTGCGCCAGAGAGAAGGAGAGACGATCGCGAGGTTTGTGGATGCGTTCCAGACGAAGGCGAACGCTATGCGTCGCCCGCCGTCGGAACGCCGCCAGAAGAAGATGATCTTTGAGCAGATCTTACCGAATTACCGGCGGTATATCATGGATAAAGATATGCCGGACGTGCGGTCGCTGGTTCAGTGGGGTAAGCGCTTGGAGGACGTCCAACGGATTGATGATAGGTTTGAGTCTCCTTCACTCGACCCGTCATCGAGCAAGAAAAAGGTGGAGAAAAGAAGTGAAGTTAAAGTTGGGGTACATGCTGCATCTACAGCTCCTAGTCTGCCGCCCGCTGCGTCGAAGAAGAAGAAGAGAAAGAAGAAGAAGAAGAGTACGTCGGCGAGCGGTAGCGGGAGTAGTGATAGCGGTTAGGTTGCTTTGCTAGAAGGCATAGCGAGGCAACAGTACCAGCCGGAGCAGCAGAGTCGCGTTACGGGGCAGATAGCGCCAATGCGCTCGAATCTGCCTCCCCAGGGGGTTGGAAGACGGGAGTTTGGAAGCGGACAGCGAAGCGGCCAAGTGCAGCCATCTAAAATATGGCCCGGGCCCTCGTATGTTCAGCTGCATGCCCCGACTCCAATGCCGACACCTGTGGCGAATGCTCCGTTTTATGGACAGTGCTACACGTGTAACGGCATTGGACATAGAGCCTTTATGTACCCGAAGCGAGTCTGCTATAAATGAAGGCTTCCGGGACACAACGCGAGCGCCTGCCCAACTGCTAGCCCACAGGTAGCGTGTCAAGTTTGCGACTGCCCTGGAGTAGTTTTCCGGACTTGCCCGAACTGTGCGCACGTAAGGGAGAGCCTGGGAAACGCCAAAGCAGGGCAACAGACGCGTCCCCTGGGCCCTGCGGGGAAACGGTAGCGAGCGAGAGGACGAGTGAAAGATTGAGAGTGGTGGAACGTCGAGAGAAGGAAGTTAGGAAGGAAGAGTCGAGTCAGGAGCGTCAAAATCGAGAGACACAGAGTGAGTGTGAGAAAGAGAGAGAGCATCTCGAGAAGACGCTTCGAGCTTCTCAGGAGTTGACGGATGAGCTCCAGAGGCTCTCCACAGCCTGTAAGCTGCTCGATACAATGCCGGACAAGCCTTCGAATCGAGTTCGCGTTGAGGTGCCTAGTCGGACGCCTGCGCAGAGTTTGGAGTTTCCGCCCCTACCAAGCAGCAGAGAGGCTTCGAACAAAGCTGCGGGTGAAGGATCCGCGAGTTCACTGAGGAATTCGCTGTCCCGTCTGGCTACAGGCGTACTCAAGGGTGCTGTGCCGAAACAATCGAATAGTAAGGAGCAGACGGTGGCCGGTGTTATAATCGACAACCGAATGTACCTAACGGTTCGATTGAACGGCAAAGATGTGTGTGCGTTGTTTGATCCAGGTTCCATGATTTCTTTGATCGACCCTGAAGAAGCAAAGGCGTTTAAAGATAAATGGAAACCGGCTCAGCTAGCGGTTCGTGGAGTTACTGGGGGAACTCAGAAAATCCTTGGAGTGCTTGAAGTTCTCTTTGAAGTAGAGAATATCGAGCAGGCAGTTGATCTTAGAATCGTGCCGGATACCGGTCACCCTGTCATTCTCGGGGTAGATTGTGGTCTCAAGTACGGTTTTGAGTTATCGCTGGTAGGATGTTTCTGGAGGATTCCTGGTGGAAGATGGCGTCCTTTCTCAAAAGTTGGTGAATTGAGTTCAGATCCGAGAATTTTCGCAGAGTGCTGTGGTATCGTTGAAATACGAAGCGAGGAGCGAGAACAAGTGAAGGCTTTGATGGAAAAGTTACTCCCAGAACCCGGAGAGCTTCACGGGTTTACGACTCTTATTGAACACCACATCGATGTCTAGGGTGCTGTACCGGTGAGACACGCGCCTAGGCGTATGTCTCCCAAGGTTCTCGAGTTTGCTCAAGAAGAGGTGAAGAAGATGTTTGAGAAAGGGATTATTGAGCGTAGCGCTAGTGAGTGGTGTAGTGCACCAGTGATTGTCAATCGAGACGGGAGCTATAGGTTTTGTATAGATTTTAGAGATGTAAATAAGACGACTGGGCGTGATAACTATCCTTTACCGAATATAGATTCGATTTTGGATAAGTTGCGCGAAGCTAGGTATATTTCTAAAATCGACCTAAAGAAAGCTTACTTCCAGGTGTTCTTGACTGAAGTTAGCCGGCAACTTACAGCTTTTGCTGTGCCTGGATCCGGTCAATGGCAATTCGTTCGTTTACCCTTCGGATTGAAAAATGCGCCGATGACGTTTTTTAGGTTAATCGGGGCCTTATTCGGACCCGAGGTAGAACCTCACGTTTTCGCGTATTTGGACGATCTGATAGTGGTGACGCAAACGTTCGAAGAGCACCTGAAATGGGTAGAGTTTGTGTTGCGTACGATTGTGGAAGCCGGACTCGAGGTAAATCGTGAGAAGTGTGAATTTTGTTGTTCGAGTGTGCGTTTCCTAGGTTACCGGCTGGATGCTGACGGATTGAGGCCGGACCCGGAAAGTCCTGAACTATCCGACACCCAAGAATGTGAAAGAGTTGCGTACGTTTTTGGGTATGGTGGGCTGGTACGCACGGTTTATTGAGAAAGAGTCCGAGCTTAAAGTGCCTCTCACGAAGTTGTTAAAGAAAGATCAACCGTGGGAGTGGCAGGGAGAACAAGAGGTTGCGTTTAATGCTTTGAAGAGCGCGCTCGTAAAGGCCCCTGTGCTTGCTCGTCCGAATTTTTCTAAGTCATTTACGGTCCAAAGCGATGCTAGTGATTACGCCATTGGAGCTGTTTTGACTCAGGAAGATGACGATGGGTTTGAGCATCCGATCGTGTATATCAGCCGTGTCTTAAATCCGGCTGAGAGGAATTATACTACGTCGGAAAAGGAGTGCCTGGCCTTATTATGGGCAATTAAAAAACTGAGGCCATATTTGGAGGCCTATGAATTTGTTGCTAAAACAGATCATAGCACTCTAACTTGGCTTAAAAATCTTAAAGACCCTACAGGGAGGCTAGCGCGTTGGGCCCTCGAGATGCAGCAGTGGGATTTCGAGATTGTGCATACAAAAGGCGCACTCAACAAGGTTCCTGATGCTCTCTCTAGAGGGATCGATAGAGAGATTGCGATTGTGGCGAATTTTGAGACGATCTCGGATCCTTGGTATCATGACAGAATAAACGAGATTCAGCGTTGGCCTCGAAAATTTCCGGGATGGAAAGTGATAGATGGCATGCTTTATCGTTATTCTCCTGATGAGATCTTGGATCCGATCTCGTTTGAAGAGGAGGGGTGGAGACTCGTCGTACCAGACGAGTATAGAGTTGGAGTGATCGAGCAGGCACATCGCCACCCGTCCTCGGGTCATCTTGGAATCGAGAAGACTTACGACAGGGTAAGGAGGGAGTATTATTGGCCTGGTTCTTACTACCAAGTGCGTGAATACGTGCAGCAGTGTAGCGAATGCCAGCGCTATAAAGTCTCTCAGGCGGGTCCTCAAGGGCTGATGGGTAAGCGAATCGTGGAGAGGCCATGGGCAGTGGTGGCTGCAGACGTGATGGAGCTGCCTCGTAGTAAGAGCCAATTTAAATACATTTTAGTGTTTCAGGATCTTTTTACGAGGTGGATTGAGTTAAAACCATTGCGTGCGGCTAACGGGAAGGCAGTGGCGAAAGCTTTTGAAGAGTTGGTGTTATTTAGGTGGGAGACTCCCGAGTTCTTATTGACGGACAATGGTACAGAGTTCGTTAATAAGCATCTCCGGGAGATGTTGGAGGATTTTGGTGTAAAGCATGTAACCACGCCTCCCTATCACCCCCAAGCAAATCCGGTTGAGCGTACGAATAGAACGTTAAAAACGATGATTGCCACGTTCGTCGAGGCTGATCATCGACAGTGGGACGAGCACTTGCATGAGTTCCGACATGCAATTAATACGGCCGTGCAAGCTAGCACAAAGGTCTCGCCGGCGTTCTTGAATTACGGGCGCCACCCACAGCCAGTGAAGAGTTTGCGACGTGAAGTTGAGGGAGAGAAGGTAGTTATTCGTGCTGACCCTGAGCATTGGCTTGACCGTCTGAAACGATTGGACGTTCTTTGGGATCTCGTGAGGAAGCATAATGATGAATCCCAGGAGCGCAACGCCCGCGCGTATAATCGCAATAAAAGAGGCGCGTCGTTTCAGGTGGGCGACCTCGTATGGAGGCGCGAGAGCACGCTTTCGGATGCTGCGAAGGGAGTCTCCGGTAAGCTGGCACCAAAATATTTTGGTCCCTTCGAGATTAAAAAAGTGCTTGGTGATACAGTCTTTCTTCTCGAAGATGCTGGCCGGAAGACCTCTAAGGTGCATATTCAGCACCTAAAGCGATATATACCTCCAAGGCGAGCTAACGTACCGACCTACGAAGTGTCGGAAGTCAGTATCTGTTCTTGTGTCGTGGTAGAGGTTGAGTGTAAGTGTAGTGATTAGCGTGATATTAACTAATTTTTCCATTTTGCAGGTGGCAGAAGGTGGAGAAATGGAGGAAGACATCCCCGTCGAGCCAGCTCCGGGGGTGGAGAATGGTAAGGGCGATGAGGAGTGCCTCGAAAAGCTGCTCCGGCTGGAGCTGCAAGCTCGCCGGGACAGCGTTCCGACAGATGAGGAGGACGCACTGCTCATCCACGCCTCGGACGAGGATATGGAGGAGCCAGAGGTGACGAGCGGCGGGGCCGCATCAGCATCTGCGGACCCAGGCCTGCAGACGATGGCGCCTGGCAACAGCAACATCACGGCGGTTACGCCGCCCGTGGGTGACGGGCAGGCGGCCGTCGTAGAAGTAGCGGTGGCAGCGGCTGAGCCGGCCAGCCCTGTCGTCGAGCCCATGGAGGTTCCGGCAGGGCGAGAAGAGGCCCCGCGCAACATCTTTCCCGCCGGATACGCCGAGGATTTGCGTCGGGAGGAGGCTATGCGGCAGAGGCTTATGGCGAGGCGCCGTCTCAAGTGGAATCCGCGACGTCAGCTCGAGATGGACGACTACTTCTCGAGCTCGACGCCTGCGGATGAAAATTTTGAGCGCCTCTACAAGGCACTGCCGCAGAAGCCGACTTCAGGCGTACTCCTGCCCCAGGCCACAACATCAGCAGAGGGGCAGATCTCGGAGCGTTCCGCGGGAAGAAGAAAGCGGCGGAGGAGGACGAAGAAGGGAGGGCCCGCGTCCGCGTCCGCGATCGCGAGCGCGAGCGCGAGTCACCTCACGAAAGAGGAGGAGGTAGGCGCGGGGAGGGAAATTATGGGTGGCGTTGGGGGGTCTAGCGACCCGAAGGGGCCGTTGGTCGAGAGCGCTCCTTATGTGGAGATAGCTCGCCAGCGGTCTCCGACTTCGGGAGGGCAGGCGCGCGGGGAGGAGCCGGTAGTGTCCGGCCTCAAGGCCGTGAGTCGCGTGGAGAAGGCAGCCTCGTCCAAGTGCTCCACCTGTCGATCCGATCAAGCAAGTGATCCCGGTGAGTTGGGCTGGGGCTGCATTTACCGTGGGAGGATGGACGTGCCCGTTGATCCGGCCGTTGATCCGCCACCACGCTCATGCCACCGTTGCTGGCGGAGGGGGCACCATCGCGTTGATTGTTCCCGGCCCCTGCACTCGGTGTTTTGCCACAACTGTGGGCGTTTGAGAGAAACACTTAATACTTGCCCCCGTTGTGGTGAAACGCATGCAGCGTGGTTGGCGAGTATGGGAGTCCGGCGGATCCGGGAGAGCCACCCCCAAGCGCATCCCCGCGTGGATGCTGGTGTTGCGCCGAGTGTGGGTACGGACGTGGCGGGGGGATGGGAGGTTTCAGGTGGCGGTAAGGGCGGAAAGCGCCGGCGCCGATCTCTGCGATCGGAGACGGCACTGGCGCCAACACCGGTAGCCCCGCGCCTGAAGGCCCCGAAGCCCCAGCCACCGCCACGGACGGACAGCACCTCGGTTAAAAGGCGATTGAGTGCGCCGCGTCGGGTGGTTTCGGGAGCTAAGGTAGGAGCCCCCGTAGCATCGCACACTCTGGCACCCCACGTTCCGGTACGAAGGGAGTGGAAAAGCGTTTGGAAACGCAGGATCGCGAAAGCGTCGACCTGACGCCGTCAGCTTCATACGCGGAGATCCAGACCGCACGGAGCTCCGCAGCTGATCTGACGGTGGTCGGAATGGGCGCTGAAGCATCCGGTGTTTCCCCGCTGATGCCTCCTGCGGAGGCAGCAGGGTCCTTGGAGGTCAGCCCTGTACAGCCCATGGAAGTGTCCGGAGAGGCATTTGACGACTCGGTGGGAAGCGGAGATTCTGTTTCCCCGGGGCTTGCCCTTTGGTCAGAACCGATCGCCGTGCCTGCCGGAACAGGGATCGAGTTTGTACGGATGGCTCGCGCTTTCCAAGAGGCCAGGCTGTTTCTCGGCGAGCTCCGGAGCGCCGAGCCTGCGGATAGAGGCTGGATGCGAGCGGCATTAGCTCGGGTATTCCCGGAACATTCGAGGCTGCAGTAGAGCTTGCGGAAGAGCGGTAACGTTGAGTTTGTGAAGGTGGCCTCAATAACACCAGAGGCCACCGCCCCTTCTGAATTCGGTTGCTTGCCCGACTTTGCACGCTTAGTTTCTTGTGATATTAATAATAGGGATTCGATTAGAGTAATGGTGAAGAAGAGTAGCCAAATAAGCGTGCAAGGTTGGCGGCGACCAACCGGATGAATAAACTTGACATCTGGGAAGATGTGAAGTTTAGGGGGGGGGTATTGGTATGGTCACCGCGGTACTGAGCACGTGCTCGCCGCCTTGACCATGCGCCGAGTGGGGGGCAATGGGCTGCGCGAAATTCGGCGCACCGCGGTAATTATCGCGCGGGAAAGCGCGCGGGCCGCGGCGGCTAATAAAGGGGAGAGGGCAATTAGGCGCGCGATCGGCCCTCGATCCTTGCTTGATTGCACGATTTCGATCAGTGTGTCTCGGGACACGGTGCCTCCCGAGACTGTTAGCGGCGAAGCGCTACGTTTCCGTGCGACGCGAGTATTAGTTTTTTATTATAGTATTTAGAGAGAGTGATAGCGAGAGGTAGATAGAGAGAGAAGAGAGAGAGAGAGAGAGAGAGAGAGTGGAAGCGGTGCACCAAAGTGCAAGTACATTCCCCTGCCGATCGAGAAAACGACTTTGTGACACTTTGATCTCGCCCTTGCGGGTTAGAGATTGGTGGAGCAAGGATCAAAATCAACAAGCGAACCTTGGGACGCTTTGATCTCGCCTTGCGGTTTGAGATTGGCGAAACAAGAGTTAGCTGCAACAACAAAGCGGAGGGCGTTTTTCCCGCCAACTTCAAGATCGCCGCCGCCAAAGTAAGTGGGATTGATATATATATTTTGTTCGGTGTGCGCGCGATCATCCGCGTCGGGAGAGTGAGAGAGAGAGAGAGAGAGAGAAAGTTTTTAGATAGCGTCGACCAGATTGTCGGGTTTTTGGTTTGTAATAATTTTTTATAATAAATAATTTATTAATTTAACATTTGAACATCCGCGTAATTATTTTGTGTGCCTTTTCCTATTTTCGCGTTCCCTATAGCAGCGAGCACCCAGGCTTGCTCCGCCGCGTCCGCGGATTTTCCGTGCGACGACATCGAGCGGGAGGAAAGGACGGAAAGTCCTTAAGTCGCGTGGTGGCTGGGAGCCGGGCGAAATTAGCCACCCGGTAACCGCCACGTGACAATATGTGTGCGTGTATATAAACTTTAATTACTTAATATAATCTTGAATCTATATACAGTAAATTATGGACGATTAACCAGCTCTAACTCGTCTCATAACTACGCGTAACAAAGATTTACGCAAATATGCCACACAGATTTTAATTCCTAATAATAAGAGTTTCAGGAAAAAACATTTTGTATAAAAAATTATGAAGTTAAGCTGTATAAAAAGTTGGTCAATTTTTAAGAATCGTTATGTGATAAATAGTGTAACGTAGAATGTACCTAAACCTACATTTTGCAACGAACATATTAATTATGCAATAATTTCACTTGTAATCAATATTTTTAAATTCTGCAAAATAGGTTAATATTTTATAAGAAAAACTAATAAATCTGTCTATTCGAAATATTAATTTTGTTGAAAATCTTTATACGGCGTTTTAAACAATTAAATTGTTAATAACTTTTTTAATTTGCAAGTTAAGATAAAGTAACTTTTCAATTCGTAATCAGTGTACCGAAAATTATTTAGAAACCTATCTGAAAATCTGACTCCAATACCATCGAGACATATGCGGCAGCGCACATATAGGCCGCCTTACGATAGCACGCTAAAAGGGCCTTCTTCGAACTTCCACTACTTGAAATTTATAACAATGACAGTTTCAGAAAAATTCAAGCTAGTAAATGGAGTTCTAATGTACAATTTAAGACAAATCCGGATTAAATAACTTTAAAATTTCATACAGTAATTGTTGGTTGAAAATAGAAAAAATGCCGAATTTTCAAACTTTGATGATTTTTAACTCCTAAACCGCTAACATTTTGTATATACATATGATTGTATTTTTTGTTCAGAATCACTCATAGAATACGAAAATATTTTTTTTAAACAAAAAAAATTTTTTTTAATTTTCACTACAAAAAAAGTTATGATGCCCGCCGACGCGGGCAACGCGCCGCAGCACGAGCGCTCGCCCCACCAGGCGCCCGGCCCGCGCGGCAGGGAAATCCCCGCAGTGCCTCGATACGAGCTTCGGTGCCACGCCGCCAGAGGGCGAGCAGCAACCCACAGATAATATAAGCCGACCAAATAGCTATAAGAGGGCCAGCAGAGCCTGACCAGGACCCTTCCCCACCCCTACGAGCAGGCATACGGGACAACACTGACAAGTGCCCAACTGCCAACTATTTTGCCGGCCGCTCCCCGGCTCCTTCGCCCCCCTCCAACCCACATCCCATGCAAGCCGTCGACGTCGGCGCCCCACCACCAACAGGTCGGCCCAAGGAGGACGACGAAGTGAACATCTAGACTCGGGAGTCGGGTGGCAGGCCCATCTCCCTCGAGTGATATCGAGCTCCCCTCTGTCGTCGAGCCGCAAGGCCAGGCCAGGTCTCGACAGAGGGACTCGCGGTGCCGCCCTAGCCTCTCTCACCAGGACGCCACTCACCCCTCCAACGGGGACCCCACTCGCGTCAGTTAATTAAATAAATAATCACTTTTCGAAAAAGTGATGCACGATATCCGCCAAAGACAACCAAATGCTTCTGTTCAACTACCATGCCTTGGAAAAAAAGCCATGGATACTTTGAGATTTAATTGCCAAAACAATTATCTCTTGATAGGCCGTGGCTTTTTCCATGGCTTAAGCGTTGAGCGGAAGCGGTTCCCCGGTGTGGACTACGTGCATGCCTACGCGACGCGAGATCATCGCATAAGTGATCATAATGAAGTGGGACTCTGACACATGCCAAAGAGCTCTGCCGATGGTACGAGAATGTGGCAAATTGAATGGATTGCCGAATACAAGTCGTGCAGTCCTTTGGCAGTGTTAGAAAAATTATATCGTGTGAGTCAGATGTTTGGGACAGCAGCGTTCCTTACGCAGTTAGGCTGCAGGTTTTTCACATCCTCAAGCGTATTGGTGTCAGATAATGCGATTGAGGTTGTGACTAACTGGGCAGAATATCTTTATTTTTTTTAATTTCTAATATTTCTAATTGTTTAAAATTTTTTAAACAAAAAACAATTTTATTACTTTTTTATCATAAAGTCTGACGTAATATTCAATATTAGTAAAAAAATCTCTTTAATATTAATTATGTATATTTGCCTTTTAAGTATTATGTGCAAGTATTGTTAAATTTAACAAATAGGCATTTAATTACAATACACATCTGATTAAAAATGGAAATATCTTTTATCCCAATGTAATGCCATATTATGCAAACCAGTGCCAGCCGGCGGAAACAGGTGGACCGCCCGGGTCGAGGCAAGGGCCCCCAGTGCGGCCCAGTACAGACCTCCCCGGGCGATGTCACCGCATCGAGCGACGAGACGAGGGCCCCAAGTGTGGCCCGGTTCACGCCTCCGCGGACGACTTTACCCACTGTGAATATTTCTTCTAATATAGTAAAATTGAAGAAAAGCGCGAAAAAATGTGACCATGAAATTTATGTCCAAAATTATTATCGGCCCAATCGCCAGATCTCGTCGAGAGCATTCCTAATATGTATGGGTTATTGGGTCTACCTTTTTTATGTATTGAAGATATTTTCGAGAGAAGTTGTGATGGGGCAAATAACATCCGCGCGCGCGCGGAGCCGATCTCGCGAGATGCCGCGGCCACGGCCGAAGAATCGATGCGCGCGGGCCGATAGCGCCGAAAAGGGCGGAGCTATCGGCCCGCGGGGCGATCGACAGGCGCGGGTCGATGTGCGGGCAGTTTTCGCGCGCGCCTCGACCGCGCCTTGGCAGCCCGACGTGCGCGCTTTTTCCCCGCGAGACGAGGCGTGCGGGAGAGAGAGAGAGAAAGGGAGAAAACAGCGCCACGCGCCGGGAGGAAGGCGACGGGAGAGAGAGAGAGCCACCGGCGCGAGAGCTGCGATCCCCAGGACATCGGGGAGGCGCGGGGTCAGCGTTCCCGGCCGGTTTGTGGCCGGAGAGACCAGCTTCGCGTCGGCCAAGGTAGGCCCAAAGCTTTTAGGCGTACGCGCGAGGGAGAGAGAGAGAGCGGCGCGAGCACGGCGCAGGGTAGGCTGGGGTGTGGTCGCCCGCCCCAGGTGTAGGGGCTCTCCGGAGCCCGCCGCCTGGGAGCAACGCGCCCGGTGCTCCAGCGGCGGCGACTCGGGCGCAGCGGCAGGGGCTCCTCGGAGCCCGCCCGCCGACCTGGGGAGCCGTCAGGCGTCCGGTACTGGCGCGGACTAAGGCGCCAAGCCGGAGGTGTTTGGGCCCCTCGCGGGCCCGCCGCCCCCGAGTGCCGGCGCCCGGCTGTCTTGCTGCCGGGACCCGGGTAGGCGTCCGTGGAGGGCTCTGCGAGAGCCCGGGGACGTCCTCGGCGAGCGCGCGTGACCCAACGGCGCACGAATGTACCGTGCGCTTGTTATTGTACTATTGTTGTCAGAGAGGCGTGCGGCGGGGAGGTGTTGTCCTCCCCGACCGCGAATAAATTGTTATGGTCGAAGGAGAATTGCGGCCTCTCTTGTTGTTTCCATCAGCCATGCCCCCTCCCGCCCCGATTACATACCGCCGCGACCATGTCGGCCAGCCGCCGGGCGGACCTCGGCCAGGTCCCCTCCGGGGCGACCGCGAGAGCCTGCACGTAGGCAGGACGGCGCGACCGGAGCATAATGGCGCGGTGCTCCGGCCGGGAAGCCTACTGTTCCGACGGAAGCACACGTCCCTTTTTAATTAAATGGTTAGATCTCGAAATACAAGGATCGTCCGTTCAAAGCCCCTGAGAGCTCGACCTGCTTCCATGTCAATGAAATTCTTTACGAAGTGAGAAATTGTCCTAAATGTCCAAATTATTATCGGCCCGATCGCTAGATCTCGTCGAGAGCGTTCCTAATATGTATGGGTTATTGGGTCTACCTTTTTTTGTATTGAAGATATTTCCGAGAAAAGGATCCTTTTTTAACACTGCGTTTTCCGGTTAGATCACGGAAAATTACCAATGGATCAGTCCCGTTCAAAGCCCAGCTGATAGTTCTCGACCTGCTCTATCATGATCAATGTGCAAAATTCTTACACCGGAAGTGAAAATGGGCGAGAATTGAAGAAAAGCGCGAAAAAATGCGACATTGAAATTTATGTCAAAAATTAATATCGGCCCAATCGCTAGATCTCGCCGAGAGCAATCCAAATATAAATAGGTTATTGGGACTATCATCGTATGTTTTGAAGATATTTTCGAGAGAAGTATACTTTTTAAACTTAAAATGCGTTTTCCGGTTAGATTTCGGAAAATTACCAATAGGTCGGTCCAGTTCAAAGCCCAGCTGAAAGAGCTCGACCTGCTGTATCACGATCAATGTGCAAAATTCTTACACCGGAAGTGAAAATGAGTGAAAATGCGCCTATGAAATTTATGTCAAAAATTATTATCGGCCCAATGGCTAGATCTTGTCGAGAGCATTCCAAATATATATGGTTAATTGGGTCTACCTTTTTTTGTTTTGCAGATATTTCCAAGAAATGTGCACTTTTAACACTTAAAATGCGTTTTCCGGTTAGATCTCGGAAAATTACCAATGTATCGGCCCCGTTCAAAGACCAGATGATAGGTCTCGATCTGCTGTATAATGATCAATGTGCGAAATTCTTACACCGGAAGTGAAAATGGGCGAAAATTGAAGAAAAGCGCGAAAAAAATAAAGCCTTGAAATTTATGTCAAAAATTATTATCGGCCCAATCGCTAGATCTCGCCGAGAGCATTCCAAATATATATGGGTTATTGGGTCTACCTTTGTTTATTATGGAGATATTTCCAAGAAATGTGCACTTTTTTAACATAAAATGCGTTTTCCGGTTAGATCTCGGAAAATTACCAATGGATCGGCCCCGTTCAAAGCCCAGCTGGTAGGTCTCGAGCCGGTGCATCATGATCACTGTGTAAAAAACTTACACCGAAAGTGAAAATGGGGTGAAAATATGACCTTCAAATTTATGTCAAAAATTATTATCGGCCCAATGGCTAGATCTCGCCGAGAGCATTCCAAATATATATGGTTTATTGGGTCTACCTTTTTTGGTTTTGAAGATATTTCCGAGAAATGCATACTTTTTTAACATAAAATGCGTTTTCCGGTTAGATCTCGGAAAATTACCAATGGATCGGCCCCGTTCAAAGACCGGATGATAGGTCTCGAGCCGGTGCATCATGATCACTGTGCAAAAATCTTACACCGGAAGTGGAAAATGCGCGACGAAAATTGAATAAAAATATATACCGAGTAGACATGCGTTGCAAAATGTGGTTGATACTCGGGGGAACCCAGATAGCCGGAAAGAGCGGAAAAACCGCGCTGAAGAGAATAGACGCGTTTTCCAGCGACGCGCGGAAAAAAAGGGGCAGTAATGGAAAAGGGGAGCCACGCGGAAGAAGAAGTGTAGAGCCGGGTAAGTGAGAGGCGAGGGGTGCGCGCAAGAGAGAAGGCCGCAAAAGAGAGGCGCTTGGTGGCACCGGGAGGCGGAAAGGACCGGGAGAGGGGATTGAATACGCGAGATAGAGCGAGAAAGAAACGCGTTCAAAGTCGATAGTAAAGCGCAACAATTTTGGAAAATCGCGAGGAAAGGGAAATTTTCGGCAGTTCGTCCCGAGCCTTAAGCAAGGAAAGTAGTAGAAAATTGCAGAAGAAGTTAGTACCGATAAGATATAGTATATATAAGAAAGAGGAAAGACGATATAAATTAATAGAAAGGATTTTGAAGGCAAGAGAGAGAAAGAAAGAAAGAGGAGGAAATTAAGAATTAAATAATACTAAAGAATTAGAAAATTGAGGTAAGAATTTCACATATTATCGGGTGTAGGTAAATGTATGTGTGGGAGTGGAAGGGAAATGCGAGCCGGTAAAAACCAATTTTAAAAAGTTTGTTGCCAAGGGAGTTTTCCCCAATTTTTGTTGCCGAAAAAAAAAAGGGAGAATAGGAATAACTTTCCTTCCCGCCCAAAATAACCGGGTATCAAAAGAACACCTTGATGATGCCTAAAATTTCTGTTGTTCAACAAAAAGAAGGATTGATGCCAAGGATATTTGGTGTCGAAGAATTTCGACAGCCAATGAAGTAATTTTGTTCTTTTTCTTTTGTTTTCGTGTTGTTGCGGTAACGCTCTTGTTGCCGGTAGGAGCGGAAGGAGCGCGGGACCGGGAGGAGCGGTGGTCGACGACGCCATTTTCTTTCCTCGGGAAATTTAATAAAAAAAAAAAAAAGAAACGTGTAAAAATAATTATTGAAATAAAATCCAGTACATTGAGTCAAATGACATTTATTGATTCCCTGCGTTTTTTTTGCATTTAAAATTTTAGGAGGCTCGCCATCACTAAATTAACAGAACATTAAAGTAAGGAAATAAACGTTTCACAGTGTGTCGATGTGTCTGTTAAAGTAAAGCCGTTGTATTATTTTTTTTGTTAATTGTTTAACGCGCCGTCCTGAATAAACGCGTTAGAATTATTTTATCCGTCGCGGAGAAATCACAGGGAACAAATTGAAGAGCCCAACGATTCCCGCCATTTTGTCGCCAAGAGGAGGTACAGGCTGGGCGGAGTATCGCCGAGGGATTTTCCAACCTTTGACGTATTCCCCGAAGTAAATTCGATTTTTGGACCGTAGAGAAATTGTAGTAAGAAATATTTTGTGCGTAGCTAGGGAATAAGCTTATAGGGTACTACGTCACAAAGTGTAAAAAAATGTGACCTTCAAATTTATGTCAAAAATTATTATCGGCCCAATCGCTAGATCTCGCCGAGAGCATTCCAAATATATATGGGTTATTGGGTCTACCTTTGTTTATTATGGAGATATTTCCAAGAAATGTGCACTTTTTTAACATAAAATGCGTTTTCCGGTTAGATCTCGGAAAATTACCAATGGATCGGCCCCGTTCAAAGACCAGATGATAGGTCTCGAGCCGGTGCATCATGATCACTGTGCAAAAATCTTACACCGGAAGTGAAAATGGGTGAAAATATGTCCTTCAAATTTATGTCAAAAATTATTATCGGCCCAATCGCTAGATCTCGCCGAGAGCATTCCAAATATATATGGTTTATTGGGTCTACCTTTTTTTGTTTTGAAGATATTTCCAAGAAATGGCATACTTTTTTAACACTTAAAATGCGTTTTCCGGTTAGATCTCGGAAAATTACCAATGGATCGGCCCCGTTCAAAGACCAGATGATAGGTCTCGAGCCGGTGCATCATGATCAATGTGCAAAATCTTACACCGGAAGTGAAAATGGGCGAAAATTGAAGAAAAGCGCGAAAAAAATAAAGCCTTCAAATTTATGTCAAAAAATATTATCGGCCCAATCGCTAGATCTCGTCGAGAGCATTCCAAATATATATAGGTTATTGGGTCTACCTTTTTTGTTTTGAAGATATTTCAAGAAATGCATACTTTTTTAACACTTAAAATGCGTTTTTCCGGTTAGATCTCGGAAAATTACCAATGGATCGGCCCCGTTCAAAGACCGGATGATAGGTCTCGAGCCGGTTGCATCATGATCACTGTGCAAAATTCTTACACCGGAAGTGAAAATGGGCGAAAATTGAAGAAAAGCGCGAAAAAAATAAAGCCTTCAAATTTATGTCAAAAAATATTATCGGCCCAATCGCTAGATCTCGTCGAGAGGATTCCAAATATATATGGGTTATTGGGTCTACCTTTTTTGTTTTGAAGATATTTCCGAGAAATGGATACTTTTTTAACATAAAATACGTTTTCCGGTTAGATCTCGGAAAATTACCAATGGATCGGCCCCGTTCAAAGACCAGGATGATAGGTCTCGAGCCGGTGCATCATGATCACTGTGCAAAAATTCTTACACCGGAAGTGAAAATGGGCGAAAATTGAAGAAAAGCGCGAAAAAATGCGACCTTGAAATTTATGTAAAAAAATATTATCGGCCCAATCGCTAGATCTCGTCGAGAGGCATTCCAAATATATATAGTTTATTGGGTCTACCTTTTTTTGTTTTGAAGATATTTCCAAGAAATGCATACTTTTTAACACTTAAAATGCGTTTTCCGGTTAGATCTCGGAAAATTACCAATGGATCGGCCCCGTTCAAAGACCAGATGATAGGTCTCGAGCCGGTGCATCATGATCACTGTGCAAAAATCTTACACCGGAAGTGAAAATGGGCGAAAATTGAAGAAAAGCGCGAAAAAATGCGACCTTGAAATTTATGTAAAAAAATATTATCGGCCCAATCGCTAGATCTCGTCGAGAGGCATTCCAAATATATATGGTTTATTGGGTCTACCTTTTTTGTTTTGAAGATATTTCCAAGAAATGGATACTTTTTTAACACTTAAAATGCGTTTTCCGGTTAGATCTCGGAAAATTACCAATGGATCGGCCCCGTTCAAAGACCGGATGATAGGTCTCGAGCCGGTGCATCATGATCACTGTGCAAAAATCTTACACCGGAAGTGAAAATGGGCGAAAATTGAAGAAAAGCGCGAAAAAATGCGACCTTGAAATTTATGTAAAAAATATTATCGGCCCAATCGCTAGATCTCGTCGAGAGCATTCCAAATATATATAGGTTATTGGGTCTACCTTTTTTGTTTTGAAGATATTTCCGAAGAAATGGATACTTTTTTAACACTTAAAATGCGTTTTCCGGTTAGATCTCGGAAAATTACCAATGGATCGGCCCCGTTCAAAGACCAGATGATAGGTCTCGAGCCGGTGCATCATGATCACTGTGCAAAATCTTACACCGGAAGTGAAAATGGGTGAAAATACGCCCTATGAAATTTATGTCAAAAATTATTATCGGCCCAATCGCTAGATCTCGTCGAGAGGCATTCCAAATATATATAGGTTTATTGGGTCTACCTTTTTTTGTTTTGAAGATATTTCCAAGAAATGCATACTTTTTTAACACTTAAAATGCGTTTTCCGGTTAGATCTCGGAAAATTACCAATGGATCGGCCCCGTTCAAAGACCAGATGATAGGTCTCGAGCCGGTGCATCATGATCACTGTGCAAAATCTTACACCGGAAGTGAAAATGGGCGAAAATTGAAGAAAAGCGCGAAAAAAATAAAGCCTTCAAATTATGTCAAAAAATATTATCGGCCCAATCGCTAGATCTCGTCGAGAGGATTCCAAATATATATGGTTATTGGGTCTACCTTTTTTTGTTTTGAAGATATTTCCAAGAAATGCATACTTTTTTAACATAAAATGCGTTTTCCGGTTAGATCTCGGAAAATTACCAATGGATCGGCCCCGTTCAAAGACCAGATGATAGGTCTCGAGCCGGTGCATCATGATCACTGTGCAAAAATCTTACACCGGAAGTGAAAATGGGTGAAAATAGCGCCATGAAATTTATGTCAAAAATTATTATCGGCCCAATCGCTAGATCTCGTCGAGAGGCATTCCAAATATATATAGGTTTATTGGGTCTACCTTTTTTTGTTTTGAAGATATTTCCAAGAAATGTATACTTTTTTAACATTAAAATGCGTTTTCCGGTTAGATCTCGGAAAATTACCAATGGATCGGCCCCGTTCAAAGACCAGGATGATAGGTCTCGAGCCGGTGCATCATGATCACTGTGCAAAATTCTTACACCGGAAGTGAAAATGGGCGAAAATTGAAGAAAAGCGTGAAAAAACGCGACCTTGAAATTTATGTAAAAAAATATTATCGGCCCAATCGCTAGATCTCGTCGAGAGGCATTCCAAATATATATAGGTTTATTGGGTCTACCTTTTTTTGTTTTGAAGATATTTCCAAGAAATGTATACTTTTTTAACATTAAAATGCGTTTTCCGGTTAGATCTCGGAAAATTACCAATGGATCGGCCCCGTTCAAAGACCAGATGATAGGTCTCGAGCCGGTGCATCATGATCACTGTGCAAAATCTTACACCGGAAGTGAAAATGGGTGAAAATGCGCCCATGAAATTTATGTCAAAAATATTATCGGCCCAATCGCTAGATCTCGTCGAGAGGATTCCAAATATATATAGGTTTATTGGGTCTACCTTTTTTTGTTTTGAAGATATTTCCAAGAAATGCATACTTTTTTAACACTTAAAATGCGTTTTCCGGTTAGATCTCGGAAAATTACCAATGGATCGGCCCGTTCAAAGACCAGATGATAGGTCTCGAGCCGGTGCATCATGATCACTGTGCAAAAATTCTTACACCGGAAGTGAAAATGGGTGAAAATATGTCCTTCAAATTTATGTCAAAAATTATTATCGGCCCAATCGCTAGATCTCGTCGAGAGCATTCCAAATATATATAGTTTATTGGGTCTACCTTTTTTTGTTTTGAAGATATTTCCGAAGAAATGCATACTTTTTTAACATAAAATGCGTTTTCCGGTTAGATCTCGGAAAATTACCAATGGATCGGCCCCGTTCAAAGACCAGATGATAGGTCTCGAGCCGGTGCATCATGATCACTGTGCAAAATCTTACACCGGAAGTGAAAATGGGCGAAAAGTGAGGAAAAGCGCGAAAAAATGCGACCTTGAAACTTATGTAAAAAATTATTATCGGCCCAATCGCTAGATCTCGTCGAGAGGATTCCAAATATATATAGTTTATTGGGTCTACCTTTTTTTAGTTTTGAAGATATTTCCGAGAAA